>JAVSBV010022677.1:0-12006 GCA_033117975.1 Parotocinclus spilosoma | reverse complement strand
GTTTCTCATTATTTCCCCATTCTTATTATACGTCGTGGGTTACACCTATCCCGCATACTTGGGTCCATAATTAAAACGCCTACCAGTATCGTAAGAATTGGGCACAATTTGGCCATTTCCACTCACGGATTTTAGAGATGAGGGTTATTTTGAGGGCATAGAATTCACACTGTTATACAAGCTGTAGACTGTTTAGTTTATATTGTAGCAAAGTATCATATATTCAGTGATGTCCCATGAAATGATATAATAACATAGTTATAAAACTGTGAGGGGTGTACCCACTTTTGTCAGATACTGTATATACACTGTTAAAATAAAAGTTCACTTTGAAAACACAATGGGAGTAATAGATCTCAATGAGATAACAACATGCAGAATACTTATACAGAATATGGACTGGGAAATGTGTTAGAAGTGAAAGGATGCCATTTGATGCCACAATTCAAAGATACCCTAAAAATCAAAGCGAAAAAAAATTCTAAATTACATTGCAGCAACTGAAAAAGGCAGTTTGTATGCTCCTAATGAGATGTCCTGGGGGATCTCCTTACAGATCCTGAGCTCACAGTCATGGCAGTTGTTATTGGTTTTTCGTTCTATTTAATTTTAAAATCCTCCTCGTTACTGGTTCATCAGGTCTTGTCTTTGGTTTGTGAGTTGACTTAAATATTATCTGAGCAGATACATAATTAAGCTACAGCCAGACATGCTTTATATCACCAAACATACAAGCATGTAACTCACCTCCAGATATCGTTCATCTCGGTGGGTTCCAGCTTCTCTGTTGTGTCGTTGGGCATCATGGCAAAACCTCCCACAGCGTAGAGACACCCATCTAGCTCAATCAGGTTGAGAGAGCTTCGCTCTTGAGGGAAGTCCACAAAATCAGACCACCTGGAGCAGAGTGTAGAACAGTTTGATGGCTTTGTAAAGAAATGGGTTTTATACAAACGATCATTTTTACTAACTATACAACTCCATCCGTAACTATTGACAAGATTTTATTTTAAATGCCTCCATAATGTAACCAAAGCATTAAGAATGTCTCTGAAGTATCTGTTGTTTTTTGTGATAATGTGTAATATTTTCTTTTGTACTTTTGGCATTGATGTGAGTTTTCTCTCCAGACCTAACCAGTCTGTGAACCGCTCTACCAGATTTAACAAATCCTGTCTTGACTTTTATCATTCCCTTTAACCTCCATTTATTAACAGTCAAAATAGCAGGAAATTATCTTCTTTGCTTTGTGAGTGTCAGCAACGTTTCATATCCTCTGATTACAGTTTAAAGGAGCACACTAAGGTTGACTGCAATCACAATATCCTAAGAAACATATTACGTTTTGAAAGTTGTTTGCAAAATGACTTGCATTAAGACCTTACAACCAAGAAAAATCAAGAACTGTGATATGTCTATATTTATTACCTGTAGAGAATATGCATCAACACATGCAACTTGACCAGGTCTAGATACACCTTTGCATTAGCCTCTAGGTGTGAGGTAAACATACAGTAAGTATGATGAGATGAGAGTAACTCACTTATTGCTGGCGATGTCGTATACTTCTGCTTTGCTGGTCAGGCCATCATCAGTAACCCCAGTCACCACAAAGATTTTGTTCTCATGTACAGCAGTGCCAAAGAGTGATCGAGCCGTTTTCATGGGTGCCAGGTCACTCCACTGAAACTTGTTGGGGTTGTAGACACACACCCTCCTTAAGCACTTCCTTTTATGTAATAATACACCAACAGTATATTTGTATTTGCACTCAAATACTGTCATGATTGATATTATTATTATTAGTAGCAGTAGTTTTTTTTCACATTTGGTGAGTGTTGCAGAGGCTTTGGGACCTATACAACACCAGCACAACACATGCGTGAGAGCGGACATAATACCAGTCCATCGCAGCGCTGAGTAAGGGTCAGTGTTGCGCTGCCCAGGACTGATCCCTCGGCTGCCTTCTCCCTTTGCACATGCAATGCAGGAACCACCGGGATTCAAACCCAGGTCACTGCAGTGGATGGCCGGCCTTACAGTCCGCTATTCAACGCAATGTTGTTTATATTCGTGTTTCTAAACTATGCAAACTATCGACTGTAATTGAATTATGCTAACAATTTTTATAGGATGAAAATAATAACCTTACTTGCTTTCTGATTTTCCTCCCAGTACATAGATGAGTCCGTTGTGTGAGACAGTCGCATGCCCGTAGACTGAGTATGGAAGAGAATCTGATTCTCCCCATTTGAATGATCTGTGAGCAAGTGCACAAAGACCAAAACACAGCAATGTCGGTATTGCATCTACAGACTTTCAGCATGTTTTCAAAAGTAGTCTGAATGCTGTTGTCAGCACTATGCAAACTAGCTGAGAAGATATACAGTTTTCCTTTTTGTAGTACATTCTGGAACCACCCTACTGGAAAGAAAACAGACCAGCATGACGCTGGACTTAGTGGTCACCAGCGTATGTGGTGTTTTGAACATGTTCTTGCTGGGGATGCTGGTCTTTGCTGGGGGTGCTGGTGACTTGCACATCCTGGTCTTTTCTGGCGTTGCTGGTGACCAGCACATGCTGATCTTTGCTGGGATGGTTGACCTGGGCATGCTGTTCTTTTCTGGGTTTGCTGGTGACTAGCACATACTGGTTGAACAACGAAACCAGCAAGATCATACTGGGCAACCAGCTTTTCCAGCAAGGCTATGCTGGTCAACCAGCAAAACCAGCACCACTCCAGCTTAAACCAGCATGGATCTGATGCTGGTCAATGCTTGTTTTTGTTTTCAGCAGGGGCAGTTACATGTAAGGTCCTGTAGGACCTAAGGTTGTTAATCCTGAAGTATTCTTTTCTGTCATATCATTTGAAAATGAAATATATAACTATATATATGAATGATATATATTGTAATGAGTGAAAGATCTGTGCGCATGTGTGGTAAGGGGAGGGGCTCTTTATGGCTCAGTGGCTTCACCTGAAGGTGATTGAGTGGGATGTTTAAAAGGGAGAGAGAAAGGTGAGTTGGGGGACTCGTGCAGAGTTTTAATTCGTCTAGTTTGTCTTTATGTGTGTAATTTTAATAAGCGTATTAAATTAGTAAGCGGTAGAGAAGTTATATGGGTTACAGTTTTTTAAGTCAGGGGCTTTAATAAGGGGTTTTAAGGTTTTTGCTTGTAAATGAGTGTAGTGCAGTTGTGTAATGTGTCAAATGGCATTTGTGATTGTAGTGGTAAAACTTTGAAATGCAGTGCCTCTTGATCTGCTAACTCTGAGTGGCATTTTGTGTTTGTACTGATGCAGTGACTTTGGGGAAACTGGGTGTGTCCTCTGGCTTATTTTACTGGGAACGATCTACCTATCTATCTCGCTTGCCTTTGCTATGCCAAATTTATAATAAAGATAATTTATTTTGGTATATCTGTTTGTGTGTGGTTGTTCTGACCTCTACTTGACCTTATCGGGTTAAAAAAACGTGGTGACCAAGGTGAACCAAGGTGATTTGGAAATTGCATAGTTTATAGTTGGCCTAAACTACACTGCTCACAATATATATTTTACTAAAACTATAGCAGCAATGTTTTTCAAAGACTATTATAATGCTAAATCCGCCATTTTATTTAGCACTAGACACGTGGCTCAGAGGCTTACTGTTGGACAGATTAGTTTATATTTGTAATTAGCAGATGTAATGTCAGTCATGCATTGCGCTTCAATAGCTTTTTTAAAAAGTAACCCCGTTTGTGTGACTTTGTGTGAAAGCTCAGTAACAGCTTGGGGGCGCAATTTCTTTGGAATCAGATCATTAGTGTGTGCAAAGGGGTTATTTAGAGTTACGTGCGTAAGTGAATTAAAATGAATATTTGTAAATGTAAATGTCACCTATTTTATAGAGAAGCAAAACTGTATGAACTGACCTATTGGGCTCATTTTTATCATTTAGCAGGTAGATACTGTAGATAAGATGAGCTCATAGTTTAACTCTATGTAACCAAAGTCTTATTTATGACTTTGCCTGTCGTTAGCATACATCACTGGGGCTGTACTCACTGTCTGTCGTAGATGATGACTGAGTCTAAAGCGTGCTCTCCCTCCTTTAGCTCTTTTCCACCCACCACGTAGATGGAGTTCTCTGCCTCAGTGAAGCCAAACAGACAGCGCGGGTTTGGCAGGGATGGCATCCCTAGCCATTCAGAGCTCATGGGGTCGAACTGGCAAAAGGAGAAGAGAATGAACATCTAGAATGCTAATGAGACTGTGCTATTCATCTTTCTGAGCCTTTACAAAATGTGTGAAAAAACGTGGAAACTGACTATGATCAGCACTATCTTTATGACTTGATAGGAAATACATAATGGAAATATAGCCAAATAATTCATTCTAACAGCCTCTATCAGTTTTGATAGCATAGTAATCCCTGGTGAGTTCTTAAATTATGGCACATGCTTGCACTTGTACCTGTGATATACAGTATTAATATAGAAGTATCCACACCAAGCTACATCTACTGTATGGAAGGTCAAAGGACTACAGCTAATACTATCAGTACTATATTTAATAAGTACCCTTAGCACTCCTATAATGCTCAAAATCAATCAGCTTTACCTGGAAAACTCATGACCATGTGACTGATACACCAGATGAATATTGAGCTACTGTGCAATTAAATTAAATTAGCTAAGAACGCAATCCTATGTGATGTACAACAATAGCTTTTAAACTATAACTTTTTTGTGCCATTCGTCATGAAAAGCTTATGTCTTCACAGTATAGAAAATCCCCAACTCCCTTAGTCCATTAGTTGCTGTTTTGTCTTGCTTGAAATCAGAACTCCCAAAACCAATTTCATTGAAAAATTAAAATAACAGGGTTGGAAAGTGATCAGCCCCATGATTTAGTACTTTGTAGAGCAAGCTTTTGTTTTAATTACAGCATCAATCTGTTTGAACATGTCCTAGACTAGGAATACTGTATTTGCCCATTCTTCCTTGCAAAACTGTTTGAGCCAGTCAGATTTTGTGGTGACTGGCAATGCATTCTCTTCCAATCCATCCACAGATTTTCTACTGAAATGAGGTATGTACTCTGACTTGGCCACTGAAGAACATTCACTTCCATATCCTTATCCCAATTAATCAATTTTTTAAATAGTTTTTTTGGGTCATTGTCTAGCAGAGGGTCAAATGTTTTCTCAAGAATGTGGATGTACTCGGTAGCATCCATTTTCCCTTCAATCCTGACAATTTTCCCAGTTCCTGTTGAAGAAAAAGACCCACATAACTTAATGCTGTCCCCACCATGCTTCACAGTAGGTGAGATGCATTTTTGTTGGTGTGTTGTGTTGAATTTGGTAAATCATGGATTCATTGTGGATTCATCTGTCCATAAAAGATGTCGCCACATGTCATTAGAGTCTATAATGTGAAATGAGACTCAGCATGGGGTTTCTTCAGAGGTGGCTTGCTACTTTGCCGTACAGTCATCAAGTGCACGTGCAGGTCCAAATGGTTCTCTCAAGGAGATCTTCAATGAGTCATTTTGAAGGCACCTTTCCAACTATGAAGAATTATTGTGTTACTATACACTACCAGTAGTGGAATCCTTAAGGACTAGCTGGTTTTATTCTGACTACTATTTTATGAATTAACTTATAATAACTTATTACAAATGTTGAATGAATAAGTTTTCTTACCTGTAAAAAGTAAGAGCTCAAAGGCTCCTCTTTATTTTGCTCATTATACAAAAGACCTCCAGCCACAAAGATCTGATTCTCTTTGGTCACCAGACTGCAGTGATTCTTTGGGATCTCTGTCGATGACGATGCTACGTAGCATTCATTTCCAGCAGGATTGTAAGCAACAGTCCCTGTATCACTTATCATTAGAATAAGGTCCGTCAGGAACATACCAAAGCGTAAGTTATTATTCAAGATCCCAGGAAGTGCACCCTCATCATCATCCTCTTCTTCATCCTCACCTGAATTGCCCCCTGCTTTCTTCCCTGATGACTTTTTGACTTGAGGAAGTTGCCCTTTATGGGCATCTTTGATGAGCTGCAGCTGCTTTTTGATCTCATGGTTGGGTTTGATCAGTCTGTGCCCTTCTACCTTCTGATTAAAGTAAGAAGGTGGCATCAGACGAAATCGGACACAATGCAGAAGTTTTGGCAGATCTTTTAGCCGTTCCTGCGGATCATGCTCAACCCAGTCCATCAGAGCTTCAAACACCTTCTCCTCCTTCTCCACATTTAGGGAGTCACAGGTAATAATGGCAGCTAGCTCTCCAGAACCCAGCTGCTGGAAGTCTTGGTCACGAATGATGAACTCAAATCGGTCACAGATGTAATCCCGAGCCTTTGAGGCCAACCGTGGACACTCGAGAAGTAACCCTAGTCTGAAGATGGCTAGGCAGTTGCCCAGCATCATCATCTGCTCCAGGTAGGACACACACACACTAAAGATAGATGGAATCTGGTACATGTTGGCCGCCATGAAAATATCCTGGACGTTCTGCTCTGTCAGGTTGATATCACATGTATAGATGTATCTCAGGATCATCTGTATGACGCCTGGCTCCACATCCTTTAGGACAACCTCCCGTTTTTTGCTCTCCTCCATGTCTGATAAGAACATAGCCTTAAAGTATGGGCTGCTGGCAGCCAGCACAAGTTTGTGGCAGGGAAACTCGCTATCTTTGATCTTCAGCACACAGTCCACAAACTTGTCACTCTCAAGAAGTTCACAGAGACCGCCCTGAAGAAGCGACTGCTGGTAGATCCATGGTTCTGTCTCTGGGTTCACTGACTCAGCGGCCATCTTTGTCAGAGTTTTGCAGGCAGGGTTAGTGTAATATGTCAGTAGGAGGGCGTCCAGATACTCTCCCACTGCTGGACTGACTGGTTTAAGAGTGAGACCCTGAACGAAAAATGCAGGCCAACTGGGTGTGGGATCTCTTCTCAGCTGTCACAGGCTATCAGCTGTGTGTAATTTTAGAACTGAGTAAAACCACAGGACTCACATTTGGATGGGCTGACATTTGAGTAATCTCCCCTCCCCCTTTAAGCTCTAAAATCTTGACCAGGACGTTCTAAACAAGAGATGATGTGGTGTAAAAGTGGCCTAATATCTCAGAACCTGAAGATGAAACGTTGAAGAAATTGATAGTGTGGACAAGAAAATCAATGAAACACATCAGAGAAGTTCCACGTATGAAATGTTATTTCTACCGAGAAGAAGAATGGTGAGAAACTCAAGCCAATTTTTTGGGATTTTAAACACCACTTAACGGTTTGCCACCCATATACAGAGACTAACAGTTATTGAGACCTTACAGTCCAACATAATGTATATAATGCAGAGATACCAAGACTGGTACAGTAGTGAGCATTACCATTAGGCCATTACCATCTTTAGTTCTTGGTTCCTAATTAGAAAATAGATAGTGACCCAATCTCCATGCACCTCATTACAATAGAAATAGCAGATTACTCAGTGACATAACTGTTGCCTAAGAAAAGATGCCTTGTAAAGTCTAACAGGAAACATCAGGTTGGTCATGCTTTAATATCACACTGAACATAAAAATGAGGGGAGATTTCAAAATGAATATGAAGAGGATCCCACAAGAACTGCTGGGCAATCTGATCTTGTCCATGCCCCATACACCGTACTGAGCAGTCAATGTGTGGCACACAGTCCAGTTTGACTTGCTTCTCTTCACCCCATGAATATGTTAACCCCATTAATATTGCAACTCAGTCAAAATAATTGAGTTTCACTCCATATTCATTATGAAATATCCCCTAATCCCCTAATTTATCCCCAGTGCATTAGACCAGAAGAGTACAGTCAACCAACCTAACCCTGCACCTGATATTTGTTAAATTATCTGATTTATCAACTTTTTGAAAAAAAAAAGGCTCAGGACTAATACAACACAATCCAGCACCTGAAGTTTTACAGAATATTTTTTAAGAAGGGTTTGGTGGATGGCTAAAGAACACTATCTTTATAAATAGTGGAAAGTGTGATGTTCAGTGGAAGAAAAACTACTGGAATCATTTTCTAGCCTCTTTACAATGGGTCCAAAATCTTCTTATACAACAGTTTGTGCCAGATTTTTTTTAGTAAACAGTATCACTCTGGTGATGTGTTACCAAGTATACATGTTAACATGTATACAAAGAACTCAGTTAGTTAAAGCTATTTGAAATATTTTCCTTGTGGGATAATAAAAGGCTATCTTATCTATTTGATCTTACCCCAATACTATTTCTTATTAATTTTTTTGTTTTAGCCCTTTTTCCCGTGAATCAAAGTTTAATTGCGCTTTATATTTCAATCCAACCATACTTTAGACTTTTATAGTATGCTTTTGTAGCATACTAAAGCATACTTCTCCCATACCACCGTGAACTCTCTAGTCTCATTTATGGTGTGTTCATAATGTGCGATTTTGAAAACAGGATTACCATAAATAAAAAAATGAACATTGCTTAAATGCAGTAGAAAGTCTGGGAAAGCTTCTTTGTCTTAGGTTAGCAATGCACTCACTCACAAAGCAAGCGTCATAAATATAACCTCAACCCAATCCAAAACCTTCAAGATGGATTGGAACATTGATTGCGAGCCAGCATAAGTACCCTAATGCTTTAGAGTGAAAAATCTCTGAAAAGTGGGGTATAGTAATGTCAGATGATTTTTTTAATGGAGAATATGTAAAGCAGATTTACAGATTTTTACATGTATCTATGCTTGTGTCATGTGTTGTTGAACAATAACCCAATATCATATGAGTACTTGCATACATTCTGCACATGTGCACGCAAGTTCTGACACGAACAAGAGAAAGAAGGTCAATGATTATTTAGAATCTTTAATTGTTTAATATATTAGATCTGCATAAAACATTTGGCATACCCATTTGCATAATCTATGCATCTTTTTAAATAAAATCAGTCAAATATATAAAATTGCACTTGGTTCACAAGTCTCTTATGGAGGACTGGTGGAATTTGTACAGCAAGTGCACTTGAGGTCTATTCACAGTTCCGACGCCATGTGCTTAACAAACAGACTCGTGTCGAGCAGTGGTCATGGAGACACGACCTTTCAGGGTTTGGTATGAAGGCTTGAACTCAGTCGGCTCTTTTTTCCCCCGTCTAATCAGTTTTTTGCTTGCTTGCTTCAGATTCCTCCAGCAAAGCTTGTTTTCTCTCACTTTCCTTCACCAGCTGCACACCACAGTAGGTCACCAACAGTACAGAAAGAGTGGATATGGGGAAACCTGGGAAGAGGAAATGGTATTTAGAAAATGTTATGTTTAATATTTGGCAGTCAGTGTCACATGGACCAAGACCATATGCTTATATTCTAAGCTCCATAACTAAAGGGTTTAAAGACATAAGTAGTAAATTTCAATTAGATTATCTCAAAATACAACCTCTTTACTCAGCGTTTTAAAGTTCATATCACTGTGTCTTACATTGGAGGCATTCAAATAATGTTTTCCGACTTCAAGATAACATGCGATCTTTACATATTTTAGTGTGGTGAATCCAAAAATTACATCCCATTCCACCAGTCACGTCCTGTTTTTGTGCAAAGTGTAAAATTATTATTTAGAAATAACAAATACACAAAATCATTATTAATGCGCAGAAAGACGAGCTGAATGCGTAAAGAGAAATGTTGACTTTGCAGTCGATATAACTAATAGGAAGAGTTAAAGAGTTAGTTAAACAGATTGAAACGTTGCTGATGCTGGCATTTTATGCCTATAAAACCAATGGCAGCAATCAGTCATTCAAGAGGCTTAGAACTTGATGAGAAATCTATTTTTGCTGAACATGTCATCCAAAACTCGAATAGTTTGTGGATAGTGTGGGAATGATCCTGATATAGTCTGTTATAGTAGTAACATAATTAAATATTAAGATTAAAATATATTTCACTTTGTACAAAACGCTTATCATATTTTGAGGATAAACTGTGTGACCAGGACAAACCTTGGGTACCACATAAAGTGTGCAGAACATACAGTATGATGAAAAGTGGAGACAGTGGACTGAATGTAAGAGGAAAAAGTTTTGCAGTTCCAATGGTGAGGTGAGAGCCTCAAGACCATGACGATGACTGTTACTTCTAAATGGTGATTATTCCAGGCATAAAAGAGAGACAGAATCTTCCATCCAGTACCCAAATCTCCCCTCAGCTATAAAACCGGTACATATCTTCAGCACTTCATAAGCCAATTAATTTTGTCATTCCTATTTCATTAAAATATTCCAACGATGAAGATTTGTGGCCTCAGAAATTGATGCCAGAATGTGCTAGCCATTCACTCAAGCTTATTGACATTTACGCTATTTTAGCAGACGCCCTTATCCAGAGCGACTTACAACTCATACAGTCTTACAATCCAAGCAATTGTGGGTGAGGGCCTTGCTTAAGGACCACATTGTGGCAGAGGTGGAATTTGAACCCTGGATCATGAGGTCCAGAGTCCAGTACCTTTACTGCTAGGCTCATATTTGGAATCACCTTTTCATTTGGGTTCAATTCAGAAAAAAATAGATCAGCAGAAAACATATTTTCAAATAGAAGTGTAATAATGCGCAACTACCAGTGCATCAGAAACAAGTGTTTACATATGGCAGGAGTATATGTTACCATAATGACAATTAAATGATAAACTAAACTAGATTTAATAAACTAAATTTAAACTGTTAACTGGTATAAATAAATTCTGCTAATGGAACTAGTCCACTGGAATGATGTTAAATATAAACAGTTGCAATCTTATGTAAAAAAATGTTAACAGTAACATATTTAAAAGACAGCAAATGTATAAAACAGCTGCTTAATATAATTCATAAGACTTATTGCTACCAAAATGTGAGACTAAACCGATATTTAAAAAATGTAATCCAATTTTTGTTCCCTTTATGCAACCTCACCTTAAACTTGTGAAGTTCTCTCAGTGTTCACATGGGTTTACTCCGGGTGCTCACATTTCCTCCGTCAGTCCAAAGACATACATTAGATTAAATAACTATACTAAATTGGCCCAACCTGAGGATTTATGACTAGTTTTGATATAACCTCCTGTACTGATATGGACTTGTGTCTGTGGTTAAAAGCCATTAATACTGAAAGCAACATTAAATAAACAAAATAAATAATTAAACAAACACATTATGCAACCTCATTCTGATGTACTTACCCTTAAACAGCAGTCTCTTGGCCACCAGTTTGGCAAAGTCTAGGCTGTTCAGTGCGAGGACGTTATAGAGAATTATCTGCCAGAAGTTGACAGCGTTGAATAGTCCCCTGATACGACGTGACGTTGCTTCTGACAAAAGACCCTTTCAGAGAAGTGCATTATTAACACCTTATTGCATAGATGATACGAAGGCTGGCATAGGTACATCTGTGGTAAAGTTCTTCATGCATTGCTCTGTCTTACTGACTCATACCTCAATGGTAGAGAGTGGAGGCAGAGAGAAGAGTTTAGCCACCCACAACTCAAAGTTCAGGCCAAAGCAGTTGAAGAAAGACCAGATGTAGACCATTTCACAGGGTCCAAGCCACAGAGTAGTGATGGCAAATGTGCATATTGTCGCAATTAGTTCCTTAAAGATGTTGTTGTGGTTGCCACCGATGTAGTCATACACATACCTGACATGCACAGGAGATGCAGTTTAGTTTACGTTTAGTAGACACCCTTATCCAGAGCAACATATAAATTCCTAAAATCCAAGCCATTGCAGGACTTGATTATGGACACATGAGTTGCAGTTTTGCACAATTGATTAATTAATTAATTATACATTATACTTTTAGTATCCATTATTAAACTTATGTATTATGTCTAAATGATTTGCTAATTTTTCTAAACGAAAGTATCCTCATTGAAATACAGTGCATCCGGAAAGTATTCACAGCGCTTCACTTTTTCCACATTTTGTTACGTTACGGCCTTATTCCAAATTGTATTAAATTAATC
>JAVSBV010022667.1:0-12006 GCA_033117975.1 Parotocinclus spilosoma | reverse complement strand
AAAGTTGAGCGCGTTGTAGCGCATATTTAGTCAATGACATGTACACACAACAGTATATATTTGATCACTTCTTTTTTTCTTTTTTTGACATTTTAGGGGAAGCTGAGCTTCCCTTGCAGTCTTAGAGCAATCGCCACTGATGTAAAGCTACTTTGAGACAATATTTGAAAAATATTTTGTGGTAGTTTCACCTATTATGATATGAGTTAATGATTTAAATCTGGTTAATAAATGATCTAATTATTCAAACACTAGAAACAAACACATATACATATACATTTTAGAGATGTTTTAATCTTGGTCATGGTTTAAAGCCTGAAAAAGGCTGAGCTGCTGCTGATCACTGTTCGAACAGCTTCCAAAAACTGGGCCTGGAACATCTATTTACAGAAAATCTCATTTCTTTCTGTTAAGCTGGAGATGCTGCTTGCGTTCTTACTCGTTCCGAAAATCTCAGGATATTAAAGCTTTTTTTGAAGCACTGAATCCACCTCTGATAAACTGACGCTCCTGCTCAAAAGATGCTTTTTAAAAAAAAATAATCACACAATGATTTCCAAGTATTTAAATAACTTCTTAATATTACTCTGATAAAGACTTATTCATCGACTGGAAATGCAGCCAAAATTTTGCATAATTCAAAACTTTTCCTTTGCATTTCAGAATTACTTGAGTTGCCTGAGTTTTTACTTTTTACTCAAAGTCACTTTGTTACTGCAGCAGTTTTTTGTTTTTATTGTTGTTTGCATTTCTATAGCGCTTTTTGCAAAGGAGCATTATTTTGAAGCAGCTTATTAATTTTCTGTTATTTTGTAATGTGTAGGGGCAATTCCAAAATGAGCAAGCCTACGGTGACAGTGGCAAGGAAAAAGGAGTATAAGGAAGAAACGTTGAGAGGACCAAGACTCAAAGGGCAAGATGCTATGTGTAAGAGTTAAACTAAGCCTAATTAAGAAGATAGATGTGTTTTAAATGAACAGAAACTAAATATAAAAAATAGCATTGAACCTAAAATATAATAATCATTATGATGCATATAATATAACATTTTGAAGAGTATAAAGCTATAGCATATAAGACAATTTTGAAAAGAAACATATTGACTAAAATAATTTCATTACTGGCGATTTTATTACGAAATATTTCCTTCATTTTGCGAGGAGTATATGTAATGTGAGTTTTGTTTTTTGTTTTTAAATATTTATTTCTAAACAGAGACGCATCTACAAACAAATGCAACAACCCAGAATTAATAATATCTTGAATAACATAGATGACAAAATATTGTCAGTTATAAAATAGAATAGTACAGTTGTGGGTCTCTATTTTCAAATTAGAACATGAGCAAGAGAAAACAATAATA
Organism: Parotocinclus spilosoma; assembly: GCA_033117975.1. Classification (NCBI taxonomy): domain Eukaryota; kingdom Metazoa; phylum Chordata; class Actinopteri; order Siluriformes; family Loricariidae; genus Parotocinclus; species Parotocinclus spilosoma. The sequence goes on along the minus strand of JAVSBV010022667.1, from coordinate 10,643 downwards.
ATAACAAATAAATGAAACAAAAACAGTGTATTATGTGCTTTTTAATCTTTTTTTAAAAAAAACAAATGTGCTATGATTACGTTTGGTAGCATATGTAGTGTAGATTCACCAGATCTTGTGATCTTTGCAGTGTAGTGTAGTGTAGATTCACAAGATCTTTGCAGAAAACAGCAAAGGAAATGATTTATACTTTGGGTGTTAAAATCATTTTTTTTAGTGATATGCGAGTAATGCAGCAACATTGTTTTTATTATGCTGGTAACTGTAATGCATTACATTTTCAGTAGTATTTTCAGTTAGCTCACTTAAAAAAAAAAAGTAATGACAACACTGCAGCTAAAACAGTGCCCAAAGCGAAGTCCCTCGGCACAGACCTAATGGAATATTAACTTTGTTTTTGTGCCTTTAGTCAGTTAAAACCGAAATCTCTAAAGGATATTTAATATCGTATCATTAAATAGTTTCATTTATAAACGTATATCACAATATACTGCAATGACATATACTGCAATCTTCCCAAGTTGTGTTTAAAGCTACTGTTTGTCCAAGTGCAATTATTTCCGCAGCATTTGTTTACTAAACATGAAGTATAGTGATTTGATGAAAACAGCAGCTAAATAAATGAAGACACGGAACTTTACAGGAACAGTAATTTGTAATATTTGCACTTTTTTAAACGATCATGAGGTACGACATCGTCCTCAGACTATGTCTAGTGTTTATGCTGTGGTGTTTAGCCTTGTTCTTACTCATCATTTCTGGAGACAGGTTTCGGAGTGGCAGGTTGTCGCTTTAAATCTCTCACGCTTTCTCCTGGACCTGCTGTTTTGGGGGTGCGGGCTAAGGCCATCGTCACCTGACGTGAACCCTCAGGAGAGGTAGGCTTCATATCCCTTGTCATGTGCCTCCGTTTTACGGCTAAGTGCTAAAACGTGTCTGTTCTCGGCACTCTGCCTGCCATTACCGACCTGTGAAGCTTTATTGCACTTTGTTGGCATTCAGGCCACGCGGAATTAATGACCGTGACCTTGAGACGTGGCTCGACTCCGCGGTGCAGGCAGGGGGAGATGGTCAAATGACAGTTTATTACTCCGGATCAGGGATCTGACCTGACAGATTAGAGCATGCAATACGCGTGCAGTGGCGTACAACCTACAAGCCAAAGTGTAATCATGCCTCGAGTTGATATCAGTTCACATGATCCATCTGTGTATGCATGGCTTGATTTAACACCATGCCTCGTTGATACATTGGACCCTGAAATTTAAATGCGTCTGTACACAAGGATGGGTCTCTTTTTGAGTCTTGGTCCTCCCAAGGTTTCTTCCTTACATTTAGGGAGTTTTTCCTTGTCACTGTCGCCCTCAATTTAGCATTGGCCTTGTAAAGCTGCTTTGAGACAATAATAAAAAAAAAAGAGTTACAGAAATAGATTTGACTTGCCATGATTCAGTAAATCCAGACATTATACGGTTCATAAACATTTCTTTTGCCTCCCAATTCTAACCCAAGTTAAGACTTTGAAGATCCAAAAAGCAATGCATGCAATGCATATCGGCAGTCCAGTCTGTGCCGATAATGCACCAGTACGATCCCAATCAATACAAAACCCCCAAAAATAAGAAGGGTACGATCATAGGCATATACACTGGGATCCCACAAGAACTGCTGGATAATCTGATCCTGTTCATGCCCCATCACTGTCAGTGTGTTTTGACACTCTTGGGTGACCATACAACCTACTGAACAGTCAATATGGGGGCACTCTCATCCAGTTTAACATGCTTCTGTTCACCCCCATGAATACATCACTTACTACTTAATCACCATAATTGAATTTGTATCTCATTTGCATAATCAAACAACTTTCTTTAACTTTTCACTTGCTTTTCTGATGATCGTGTTTAATGAAGTAAAATCAAATGCTTCTTTTTTTAATCGCTTCATATGAATTTTGAATTATCCCCTCATTTTTATGAGCGGTTTATGATTATTATGTACATTATCAATCTCTGGGGGCGATTTCAGACACCCCTCAGGCTTGGTGTTGGTCTCAATGGTTCACTTTATATTTCACTTATTTGATGTCTTTGTTCATTTATTATTAAGTTAAATCCAGGCTTTCAAACATTAATTACATATCCAAATAAAATATATGCACACTAATATTTTGGACAAAATGCAGTCGATTCCGGTTAATTGGACCACCGGTTAATGGGACCAGCCGCTTATTTGGACCAAATCCTAAATCTGACCCGAGGAGCCCACATTGGTTTATTTGTTTGTACTTTAGGTGATTAAAATAAATAAAAGCACCCCTTTCTTCCTGTTTGCAGCCATATCTTTATCTTATAGCGAAAAGCAAAAACTGATTAATCCTATTTTCCTTTTTTATATTGGGAAATTTGATTCCGACTTCACCCTTTCAGAAGTACGAATTCTAAGGTTCCACTGTCTTTAAGAAAATTAGACAGTCTGCACTCCAAAGCATCTCAGAACCTCCACCATGCTTAAAGGTTGGTGGAGTTTCTCGTACTTTATATAACCTGTGGTTGCTCTGGTGTGTCAGTAAGCTTTATTTCCATCCTCCCTGACCTTTGCACTGCTGCATCGTCAGTCCTGTCGTGACACACAGCGATGTCTCGGTGTAACCGCTCCCCTTTTGCACACAGCAGGGCGGGAAGTGTTACCTTGCAGAATTAATTGGTCTGCTGCGTAAAAATGTGCAGCAGAACCATCGATTAGCAGAAACGCCCTGAAGATGTGGCTGCAAACAGGAGAAAGTCGATTTTAAGACGGCTGCTTTTATTTATTTCATTTCCTGAAGTACAAACAAACAAACATGTGTCTCATCTGGTCACATCCCATTTTGTTAGGTTGTACTCAGCGGGATGCCAGACTAAATACCCTGCTCACAAAGATTAGGGGATATTTTCATTTAGAAGAAGCCCCTACTTTTTATGAGCAGTATATTACTACATGTACTTTTCATTTTTTCTTCTATTTAATATTTTTGTGATTTGAATGTTTTTTGTTTGTATTGTTTTTAATTTTACATATGTCCACTCTGGTAATATTTATTTAGCTTCTGGTTATTGAAATTATTACCTTAAACTTGCATTACATTACATTAGTTTAATTCTTACATTTATCATCAGAGCCACCCAAATAGATTTGGTCTTCAAAAGGTTCCTTCCTTGCAATGTTTAGGGATTTTTTTTTCTCGCCACTAAGATTGTTTAATGTGAGACTGGCCTAATAATTTAGAAGGCAACATAAAATTTTATAAAGCACTATAGAAATAAATCTTTAAAATGTACCATCTGAACACAGCAAAATGTGGTGACGTGGTGACCCCAGATTTGCTTACGCTACCTTACAGTGATTTCACATGAAAAGGCTTAGATTATAGAATAGGGTTAGGGTTAGTAATGTAGTTAGTTGGGGTTAGTAATGGGTTGGTAATCACAGTGTCAGTAATGTCAGTCCTTACACCTAACAAGATCATGGATACAATTTCCAATATCTGAGCAAAATCATGAGATTTGAGATTTTGAGAGTTGCGTTTTTTAATTAAATCAACTGTCTGTAATATTAGCACAAATCTTTACTACTCCCAAAAATGAGGGGATATAAGACAGAAATGTAATGCTAAAATAATGAATATGATGTTTTGATTAGTACTTAAGAAGCCACTTTGTTTATTTTACAGCCTTTGTGCTGGTTTTAGTTACTGATTTGGTTATTTATGGATTTGTATTTTCAAATAGTTTTGAAATAATCCCAATTGGAATCTAGTTGAAGTCTTGGAAACAGCGCAATATCCCCAGTCTTTCCAAATGTATCATTTGTAAATAAAAAAAAAATGTTTGGTTGTGACCGGACGTCAGACTTTTAGTCTTTTAAAAGTAGTGTATTTTCAGAAGCTTTGATATCACTTGTTCGTCTCTGTTGTCTCTCTGTTTTGTCAGCATTATGTTCTCGAGTAACGTTTAAACAATCAATTTTGGACACTTTGTGAATTGATTTGTTTGGATCACGATGCATCTGAGAATCTCAGGCAGGAACAGAAAAGTTTCCTTTTAAGCGAAGAAAAGCCTTGCACCCTGTAGAACTGATGTTCGTCCTTTGTCTCAGGTTCCTCCTGTGACTTTGTCTCTTTTCATTGTTTTGCCTTGCCAAGGGCCTCAAGTCTCAGTACCTCAAGTCGTGAGGATGAGGGTCAAAGCGGGGTCTGTGGTAGGGCAAGCAGACCACCGGTGTCCCTGTGTGACATTAAGTTATTTATTAGGGGTGGGAATCTCTAGGCACCTCACGGTTCGATTTGATTAAGATTCAGAGGGCAATTATCGATGCGTTTCGATGAGTTTTTTTTCTTTATCATGTGACTACATGAAACAAATCCAGGATGAATTTAATTTCAATATTTTTATTTAAAAAAAAAACCCAAATGGAAGCAATTTAGCATATTCCAAAATCCATATAAATAAATAATCAAATACATATCTGCCCTTTTATATAAATAAATGAGGTCAGAATCAAACAAATAAATTAAATGACATAGAACACAAATTCAGCTTAGCAGAGTAAAAAAGGACTAATTAGCATTAATTGCAGAAAGAAGAGTCAAAATGCTGAATAACTTGTTGTAAATAACAGCACTGAACATAGAACAAAGAACGTAATAAAATAATACCAAAGAGGAACAGTGTAAATGAGCTTATTACACATACAGACTGCTCAGGCGTTCAAACCCGGCCTATCACACTCTCCTCATCACCGTCCTTCTGATCACACACGCACACACCTGTTCCTTATTAGTTCTCTGCTAATCTCGTGGTTCTCACTTTGTTTCTAAGCGCTTTATACTGTTGTGGATTATCACCGATTTACCGTTCTTCCGATTTTGTCCCGCCCTTATTGGATTACATCTGCTGATCACTTATTGCCTTTTTGTGTTTGACCCTGGACTGTTTGTTGACACTGATTCTGCCTGCCGATTACTCCAATAAACTCCAGTTTTGTCTCTTTATTTTACCTTTACCCGCTCGTGTTACAAAGCTCAGTTAGTGATGCTAATGTTTAAGTTCTTGTGTAAGAGCAGAAGCTGGACTACATGTGTGCTTGATTATCGATTATTTACATTTGTTAATCGATTCAGAATCGCGTCGCATCTTAAAATCGCCCTTTAGAGACGACTAGTCTGCGGCGTGACCTGGCAAGCGTGGGTTAAGTTGTGAGCATATCGTGTTTAAAGTAACCCCTTTAAGTGTTTGACACTTGACGAATGAAGTGACCGTTACTTAATGATGAACGACGGCGAGCGACATGCTTTCCCTGTCTCTCCAGCTTGTTGTTTTAGCCAGCGATGGTATTGGAAGACTGTGCGGCGAATCCCGGTCGTTCAAAATAAATCCTAGAATGTGTGATTAATCATATATAATCTCCTAAAGGTTGTGTATACACAGAGACGGAGAGTAATTTGAATCAGCTTTGGAAGATGCACTAACAAAAACCAGTCACACTCTGATCATGGGATCCTGTTGGAAAAATGTGACCTAGAGCGGTTGTGATTAATGGCATTCATCGTTCGACGTTTTTTCTATCGCATGAATAGGCGAGCTGAAGCGCACAATGCCATGCGGACAATTAAGCTCTCGAGCGGCATGTCTTTAGACGTGGGACTAATCCTCTCTGCGTTCTCTGATGCCGGGTGCCGGGGCTTTGAAGTGATTTGTTTCACTGCTGCTTTGTGTAGCGTGGATTCCCGACAGGTGGGAAGAATGCGTGCCCTTTCACTGCCGCTGCGGTTAAAAGCAGAGCACGGCCATAAACTTGCGCAACGCCAAACGCTCACCTGACTCAATAGGAATGATATTCTCAAAGCACGACTGCGATGGTAAACCCTTTTAAGGTCGGGAGTTCTATAAGATCTCCATACATCAGTGTCGTCCTGCACATATTCACCTGTGATTAAGAATCACTACAAGGGATAAGACGGAGAAGTGTGTAAACAGCACACAGCACGCTGAGTGACGGGACTGACACTAACGTAACCCGTGCAGTGCATGGGAGGTAAAGCATCCTAAGCTGCAGTTCTGTGGATTAGCTCCATGTAGGAGACATGGCTGACTGTTTATTCCATTGCGTGTTTGTACAGGTTACTCACTCATGCACTAACACAAAAGAAACCGTACCGTAACTAATTTTATAGTAGGTCATTCGAGAATGGACCAGTATAATGTGTCATCTCAGGATTCCCCCAAAAATCAAACTGTCTAACTACTGACGTTACCAGTTATTATCAACCAGTGTTTGTATCTTAGGACCATCTCCAGCCTAGCAGTGCACTGTACAGAGTTAGTCTGCCTGTGAGAGGAAAGTCAGATCGGGATCTCGCTGTCCCTCTAACAGGGTCTCGGTTCTGTCTGTATCTCACTGGGTAAGAGGTCATGGTTCTGTCTATCTTACTGGGTAAGAGGTCATGGTTTTGTCTGTACCTCACTGAGTAAGAGGTCATGGTTCTGTCTATCTTACTGGGTAAGAGGTCATGGTTTTGTCTGTACCTCACTGGGTAAGAGGTCATGGTTCTGTCTATCTTACTGGGTAAGAGGTCATGGTTCTGTCTGTATCTCACTGGGTAAGAGGTCATGGTTCTGTCTGTACTTCACTGGGTAAGAGGTCATGGTTTTGTCTGTACTTCACTGGGTAAGAGGTCATGGTTCTGTCTGTACCCCACTGGGTAAAAGGCCATGGTTCTGTCTGTACCTCACTGGGTAGGAGGCCATGGTTCTGTCTGTACCTCACTGGGTAGGAGGCCATGGTTCTGTCTGTACCTCACTGGGTAAGAGGTCATGGTTCTGTCTGTACCTCACTGGGTAAGAGGCCATGGTTCTGTCTGTACCTCACTGGGTAAAAGGTCATGGTTCTGTCTGTACCTTACTGGGTAAAAGGTCTCGGGTCTGTCTGTGTCTCACTAATTAATTAAGTTCAGTCTATAATTAATATAACCTCAGAGAGATGCATCGGGCCCTGTTGGTCTCAGTAACAATTTCCAAGTCCACCTTAGCCCAAGACCGAGACAAGACCGAGTTGGAATGGAGTAGAGACCTAAAACAACATTTAAGATATTATTGCAGACCTAATAAGCCTTAATAGACTAAGTTAATAGTAACTGTTATTTTAAATGACTGGGCCAAATGAAACAGCTCTTTGATTGATGTCTGCACTGCTGGAGTGGGATATGGAGGGGACTGGCTAGAGTTACCCCGTTAAGATGCATCACCTGATTAAGATCGAACAATATCGAATGAAGGTTTTCATTACGTCTGATAAGTAACAGAACTGATCCTGGTTAATATCTTTAATCTTAAACGATTAAAGAGCTGATCTGCGTACGGCCTGAACAAAGGTCGACAGGTCGTTCTGTGTGAATCTGTAAGGTTTTAGTCGTACATCTGAAGCCAGCCCTTCGTCGATGCAGCTGTTAATCCTGCCGTGTCCAGACGTAAATATATTGTAATATTGTAATATTGAACTCATTTTTTGGGCATCAGTTCATATAAAATCTTGGGGTTAAGAATGCCACGGTCTTTGATGCGTTCAGTGTTGCGGTACTGGAGAACGTCTTTTTGTTGACACTAACGCAAACTGCCTTTGGGTTACACAGACTTTCTTCATTAGTAAAAGCAAAACTGGACTTCTGATTGCTCCGCTTGCAGATTGCACAGGCAGGAGGAGTCAAGGTTCTGGTCAGTAATCACGGTATTTCTGAGGCCTTTCTTCTCGTTGCATGTCCTGCATTTTTCTTTCCTCTTCTTTTCTAATTACAACCATCCAGCATTCGCTCAGATCTGGTACAGATTCTTCCCAGCAGCCTAAAAATCTTTCCCCCAGCCGCTGACCTGCCGTAGGCATTAAATCTAGATTACCTAGTCTAAAACTGGACATTATAACGAACTTGCAATTAAAATGTAGATCGTACAGGCCCCCTCACCGTTTTTGTTCCCTCTTAATTCTTAAGCCTTTATTTCTTAGTTTGTTCGTGGATCTATTTTTAGGCTCTTATTTTTCCATCTAACATTTCCCGTTGGTTAAGTCTTCGAAAGAATTCTGGTTTGTGCTTCGGGTTTTCTTTAATACTTCCATTGAAAAGGTTAAGTCTCTGGTTCTGTGGTTTGTATTCTAATCTCCAGCTGCCTGAGCAAAAAAAAAATAATTTTTTTCTTGTTTATGCCAGGCCTCCTCTTCGTTGATGTCAAGAGAAAGCATGGCTTTGTTTATTCAGAATTTTTTAGACAAGGTGACTCACAAAGCATCTCTACAATGCAGCACAGACATGGAACGAAACCAGCAATCAGAACGAGCCAGAACCACGTTATAGGTCATGAGCTGTTCCGCATTGTGAAAAGGCTTCTGCTAAAATGAATAAATCTGGAACAGCGTCCCGTTCCGTCTTTCAAGAACCAAGCATGTACAGTCTTTTTATATCTTAAGGCGTTTCGTATGTTTTTCGTAATTGTTATATGGACTTTATGGGATGCAGAGTACAACGTAGCTTCATCGCTGCTCTATTCTCCTCCATGTTTGGTCGGTTGCTGACTGGATGGGGGCGGAGTCACATAACTGCACCCGGGAGGTAGGATGTTTTTAAGTAACAGAGCATAAATGCTCAGAGTGGGACCATATTAACAGAATGCAAACAAAAGCAAAATACGACATGGGCTCTCAAGATCGCGCCGGTTAAAAATTCGGAATGGCGACTTTCAATTCATTTTTAGGAATCTGTGGTTCTGGTCAGTAATCACAGTGTTTCAGAGGCTTTTTTCCTCATTGCGTGTCCTGCATTTTCTTTCCTCTTCTTTCCTAATAACAACCATCCAGCATTAGCTCAGATCTGGTACGGATTCTCGCCAGCAGCCTAGAAACCTTTCCCCCAGACACTGACCTGCTGTAGGCATTAAATCTAGATTACCTAGTCTAAACCCGCACAGATAACCAACTTGTGATTAAAGTGAGGGTCGTACAGGCCCTTCACAGTTATCCTTTCCTCTTAATCTTTAAACCTTTATTTCTTAGTTTGTTTGTGGATCTATTTTTAGGCTCTTATTTTTCCATCTAACATTTCCCGTTGGTTAAGTCCTGATTACACTGAACTCAATTCATATTAGTAGTAAGATTAGTATTACTCGTTTAGTAGTAACAGGATTTTTAAAAGCATATTTATATATAAAAAATATATAATAAAACCAAACTAAACGACATTGGTTCTGAATGTCAGTTTCAATTCATTTTCATTAGTTAATTGCCCAGCCTTATAGTGTAACATGGTTTTGTTTGTCTCTCCAAATCTGGCAACCCACCCATCTGCATCTCCACCAAACCGCCACACTGGCCATTGTCTCCAGACCTGAAATGCCTGATGTTTCCCCTGAACAGCGAGCTCCTGTTGCATGTCCTGCTCTGAGGGCTTACAAACCCCAGTGCATTTCTCAACGTAGGCTGTCAGGTTCAGGTCAATGTCAATAGAAAGAGAACGCAGGTGGGTACCTCAGATTGCGTTAGACAATAGAAAGTGTCCAGAGGAAGCTGGAGCGGTAATGAGAAGGAGGCAGGATCTCTATTTCATGGACCTGACCTGCTTCACATGAATTCTCCTCCAAATCCTCTCACCCGTGTCGAGCTCTGATGGAGCCTTTATTCTCAGGATCTTCTGACATTCCTGACCAAACAGATCCTCATCTGACACCATAGTTACTCCAGTCCTGAACCAGAGCGAGGCAACCGGGGGCACCGTGAGCACATCTGTACCTCTTATGGTCAGAGTCCCACAGCAGATCAGTCGACCATAAAACGGGTCGTTTCATTCTAACACCGTACCGCCTGCGTTTATTGACTCTTGAACTGTAACTGTAAGGATAAACAGGAAGCCAATAAAAGTCGTGTTGTGCTTGAGCTGCACTTCTCCTGCAGCAGCGCTGTTACATGTTGAACCCTGCGGTAAATGGTGCCCATGTGATAGAAAGAAGAACAAACTGATTAAAGGCAGTGGACAGGTGTTAGCTTTTTCCAGTGTTTTGTTTTGTTTGTGTTCTTACACCAATATTTGTATGTAATCAATGATTAAAGCAAGAATGAATGTAAATCAGTAAATACATGAAATAAGTAGAAATAAAGTGAAGCTTTACAGCTGTTGAGGCGAACAGATTTTCATCTAACATAACATAATAAAATGGAATAATGGAGTGAAATCTCAGAATTCAATCTTAAGTGATTCCAGAAGGCCAATATTGAGAAACAGTTGATTTGTTTAAAGTCGGAATTAATCCATGATTAAACTACAAAGTTGTTTTATTAACACCTATATTCATAGATCATAATTAAAAGCACAAATAATACAAAGGAATGTAATACAATAATAATAACAATCAATTAATACATAGCATAAGTAAAACTTTATAGCCGTTGAGGCCAACACAATATCAGTGTGTTTTTTACACACACACACTTCAATTCAATTCAATTTTATTTAGATAGCGCCTTTTACAATAGAGTATTGTCTCAAATCAGCTTCACAATATTACACTTTCTTAAAAGGCCAATCCCAAGTTGAGCAAGCCTAGGGCGACAGTGGCAAGGAAAAA
>JAVSBV010022638.1:0-12007 GCA_033117975.1 Parotocinclus spilosoma | reverse complement strand
ATGGGTAGCCTAGATGCTAACTAAATAAATACCAAAGTATATCAAATTACAGCAAAACCAGGTCAATAAATAAATAAATTAATAACAACAGTTAAATTAGTAATACAATAATTTAAAAATTAACTAAATTATAACACAAAATAGTTAATTTCTAGGGGATAACAGTGCGTTATGATTCATGCCTACCCTGTGATTTCCTCATGTCCTTTGCAGCTAAAGCACGAGTTCCATGCTGAAAACTGGTCAAATCCACAGTCACATCATTGATCCTCAACTCTTGCCCCAGCGACTTCCAACCAAATGAATTTTCACCCAGGCCTCCATCAGCATCATACACACCTGCCAGAAGAGAGACATATCAAAAAGCATTCTGTAAGTTACCTAAAGTAATGCCAGTAACTACCTAAAGTGGGCAAACAAAAAAAAAAAACCACGGTGCTTTTCATAGGCACGACGCGATTGCTCTTTCAGTTTCACTTCATAAAAATGGTTACTCTGCACCCATTGCATTCCTGAATGGTGCGCAGGTTACAGTTTATCCCGGATTAACGTCCACGGGCGTTACCGCATCGCTTTGCAACACAGATCAAACGATTGACCTCAGACGCACCTCCGTCTTCCAATGAGCCAGCGGCAGCGTAGGCATCATTGCGCAGTGGTGGGGTGCCGGGCTGCTCAGCAGGTGCAGGGTTGTAAAGAGCTGCCGAACCGTGGTCTCTAGAGACGCTGCACTTCACACCTTCCTGGCCGGCTGATGCACTGTCGTCTCTGAAACGCAGCAAACACACGGCCAGTCGTAACGCAGCAACACGACACGAGGTTTCAGACCCAGTGTCCCCTTAAGAACTCAGCAAGATGTAGTAACCATCTAGCTATAAGTTTAAGAGCTTGTTTTATTGAGACCTCATGAGAGGACAAAGCGATCACGTTAAAGAGGGCATTAAACCTAAAGTTCTTGTTTATTCTGTTTATTTAACATTATTAACGCGTTAACAGCCGTTTCCGACAAAGTCATACATTCAGCATATTCAGAAACCGGAGTACCCAAAGTAAACCCACAGGCGGATTCTGAGGTCAGGGTTGTACTGGGATCTGGGAGGCGACCGCATGTACAGCTGTGCTCCAAACAGCGTAAAATAACAAAAACGCTTTTCTCTAATCAGTTCTGATCTTTTCTAATTCTAATTAATTTCTATAGCGCTTTGTATAATGGTGCATTGTCTTAAAGCAAATTTACAATATTAGATTATCTTAAAAGGCCAAATAAATTGAGAAAGCCTAGGGAAAAACTCAATAAAGAAGAAAAACCTTGGGAGGCCTTGACGCTAGCTAAATAATTAGGTTGTAGTAATAGTAAAATGAAGTAAATAATACAATTTAAATCAGTAATAAAATTGTTTCAGGAGGAATACAACTGGGAATGCTTGCCCTAAAGCGCCACACACACACACACACACACACACACACACACACACACACACACACACACACACACACACACACACACACACACACTTGAGGTTTTCAGTGCCGGGTATCGTCTTTTGTTTTGTAGATTCCGATGCTGCTAATCAATTCTTGTTTCTGGTGAAGATTGCGTTTAAAAATGGCAAATAAACATTTCAAATGCTTGACAAACACTGCTGTGATCCAAAGGGAAATGATTTTTTTTCTTATAACAGGTTTAAATGAAATTAATAACACGATTCCTTTAATTTCGGTTCACAGGTTCATCTTTGCAGCAGCAAAGATAATTTAGGTTTCGATTCCCAGGCCCAGTGGTTTTTATCTAAAGGTTGTTTCTTTTTCCAGTTCATGGTAAACCGCCATCAGTTCAAAGTATAAGGACGGCATGAAAAGCAAGTTAACGATTTGTACCAGTTACAAGGATGAGAGCATTTGTAGACTTTTACTTTTATGTATAAAACCTGTCCTCACAGGGCCAATCACTGTCTGTCCGTCAGTACGACACACAAACAGTGAGTGGTTATGGTATTACAGATAAAACTGTATGTTTCCTTCAGTAAAAGACAAGAACGATTTACATTAACCAGTTCTCAGATCCACAGGTAATTACACATCACGCAATCAATCATTTTAATTCAATAAATACATGCCATGGGGTCTTAGGTGTGGAAAAAAAACAATATCAGCGGTTTACACGGATTTGTTTTGGATAAAATGGAAGTCAATATAACAAGCCACCCTGCAAAACTCTGCTTTGGGACCCTGGCCTATTAAACCCAAACCTGTAGCAGGGAAATAGCTATTTTTTAATACAAATTTCACACCTTTTTTGGAGGTTTAAATTGATCAAATGCACAAGAGATGTTGGTAAACAGGAAGAAAAAAAAGAAAAGGTGTTTTTGCACTCTTGGGTGGCCGTACACTCTACTGAACAGTCAACATGGGGGCACTTGCACAACAGCTTTCGCTTCAACACCGCTAAATCCTCTAGATCTATTTCTACCTTGCCCTCCTAAAGCAAATCTCATCAAAATAGGGACCAAATTTAATGGAGAACAGAGCCCTGGCCTCCACTCCATTACACAACTTTGAGGTGACCTGATAAGTCAACTGGGAGCCAACTAGCCTCACAGTCATGTTCTAAATCTTATTTGAAAGCTGCACTTGAGTCCCCGTCAGCTGCAGGCTAGAGCTGGTACATCGTTTCAGGACGAAAGTCAAAGCAGATCAGAAGCTTCTGAAATACCCAGATCAGCACGTCTAGTACCAACCACCATGCCACGTTCAGATTGGCTCAAATCACCAGTCTTCCCCATTCCGAAGCTCGGTTTGACTAACAGAATAACAGGTGTAACTGATCAAAATCCTAAGCTGCTCTAAGACCAGTAGCTCCCAGTCTGGAGTAAGCTCTACCAGAACCTCCAAAATGTGACTGAGTAAAGATGGGTATGTTGATTAAAAAGCAGAGCATTACTATTTATAAATAAATAACAGGCTTACTGCATTTTTTTTATTTCTCGGTCAGTTAAGACACCCCTGAGAGGGAAAAACGAAACACAGATTTGTATTCAACGTATAAACTTAGCGGCCGTAACTACGATCTATCAAATTAATATTTATGCTATTTCAGTTCATTTGATCGCTTAGGGACGCATAATTGATGTCCCGTACATGTATTTGTTAAAAACGTGTGAGGATTTATTCACAAAATATTGAACATTATCTATAAAAATCAGGCAATCAAAACAAAAACTGAAACGCTTCATCTCAATGACCACGATATACCTCGCTTAACAGTGGCCGTATTTCAAACACACCCACCTTCAAAACGTAGGGTACTTAAAAGAACGCATGCGCGTTCGATTCATACATCAACGTAGTGCACCTATGTAGGGACATTGGACCAGTTCGTTATACGACCTCGGAGCTAACCTTTACCCAAGCAAAGCGGTCTCTCGTAACCCCTTAAAGAGAGAAATTCTACCAAGAACGCACTTAATTAAACCCTGACACAAACAAAAGTACATACATGAATTCAATTAAATATTATAATGTCAACGTTCGACCGTAGCCTACAAACTTGCAAAGCTAACGCGGCTGGCTAAGGGAGTGCTAGCTAAGTGGCTAACAAACGAGGTTTCTGCTACGCTAACGCAAGCTAGACGAATTATTAATAAACGGCATAAATGAAAATGGACATCATTGCGAAACGGGGACAACGAGGCACAGTCTACATGAAAGTGCCACGAAACACTCCGAAAATAACGTGACCGCCAAAGTTGGGCCGCAGAAACCCCACGCTGTATTAGACGCCCGCTAAGAATTAGAAACACCAACCTGGGCTGCCAGTCATTCCAGTTGCGGTGCAGTTTATGGGCGCTGCTAAGCCGAGACCCGAAGGCTTTGCGGCTCATTACCTTCGCCAGGACTGCATGACCCGCTCAGGCACGGGGGAACGTCCACAAAAACAAGCCGAACTCCCAGAATGTATTTATGTCCAGTACAAAAAGTGATAAACAGCGAACAAACCAGCCCGATGTAGACCGGGATTTGAACAGAGCGAGCAACGCGGCCTTAGTCCGACCCTCCCCTCTATTTCTCCATTTAGCAATACTGACACCCAGCGGCCATCAGAGGAAACTACATGCAGTACTTGGTATATTAGTCTCAGTAAATAGTGTTATTAAAAATATATATTATAATAATATATTATATAATAATAATTACTAATTTTTATTATTATTAGTAGTAGTAGTATTCAGGCTTGTCTCAGGAAGAGACCTCACAACCCTGACTACGGTAAGCTGGGTTAAAAGTAAAAAAATATATATTTATATTTTTCCATGAAGTTATGGGGATTTCATGTAGGGGATTCCAGGCCCTGCAACACTGACAATGCTCCTGATGTGCCTGTCCTAAAAAAACAGGCTTAGTACGAAGTGTTTGTGTAACTCGCAGATTATTAGATTTCGATTTTTAAGATGACCACGCCCATTGCTCCCTTTTGCCTCAGCTGCCACAAGGTGGCAGCATGGACTTAAAAGAGACAGAAGTCTTTCAGTCACAACGACACTGCACCTCTCCTGCTCTGACGGAGCTGTTGGACGCGTGTTGATCCTCTCGACGTCTTCAGTACGCTACGATCACGTTGCTAAGCAACACTGGACTGGGGCGCAATAAACCGTGCACGGGCTGAGCGGAAAAGCGGCGGTCAGTGGCAGGGAACAATATACAGACTCGGTGCGTCGCGGGTTTTCAAAAAATATTAAACGGAAAAAATATATCGCGGGTGTTCGCTGTTTCGCGGGTTTTTGCAGAACTTTTACATAAAACAAATCACAAAATGTATACAAATATAAAAAAAATATTAATTCTAAACACAAAGGAATGTTATAAATGATAAAATATTAGGATTTACAGTAAATAGCTGTTGTTTCTACTCTATGTGTAGGACATGACGTGCTGTTAGCTCGGTACGGACGGAGCATGTGTGATACGAGAGTGATGTATGGTGTGTTAAGTAAAGAGAACGTTCCATTACTTCAGCGTGTTGCTTGATTATTTAACAGTTAAAAACACTACAATAGTGTATTTACTCAGCGGATGAATACTCACCAAAAACGAGAAGTAACACTAGAGCATCGGCCGCCTGTTTTTATCTGCGGTTTTGTGTTCGCTGTTTGTGAAAATTTCATTATAGACTGAATTCATTCAAGCCCCATGATGCCACCCAAAGGTTCTGCAAGTTCTACGGCTAAAATAGTGTAGAAATACTTAAATAAATCTAGTGTCCCTACTTCGCACATTTTCGTTTATCCTGGTCCTGGAACGTAATCCCCACCATAAACAAGGGAACACTGTACTATGTTTTTTAATTTATATGATTTTTTTAATTTTAGTGGTCACTGCACTCTGTAGTTCATCTGTTTCTCCACATGCTTTTTGTTAGTCCCCTTTACTCTGCACTCTAAAGCCTAGACCACCACACATCAGATACTACAGTCACTACAATCAGACATTTAAACCAATAGCCCACTTTACTCAGTGCATAATAATACACAGTATTTATTCCAAATATACGTAGTTCCAAAAATCGACATAAAACTTCAACTTAAAACATGAGATTATATTTTCTTATTACCAGATTGTGAGTTTTGGCAGAGAAGGTTTTGGCCTCCTTGGTGTTCCAGATAACAAGATCTGCATCAGAACCCACTGCGATTCTGCCTTTTCGGGGGTACAGGTTAAAGATCTTGGCTGCGTTGGTGCTCGTCACTGCCACAAACTCATTCTCATCCATTTTACCTGTTGCCTGAGAAGCAGAAACAGCTACCAATGAAAAATAATAACCCTTTATACACTCACTATTCATTTGATTAGGTACAGCACATTGTTTATACACTCATGTCCATGTTATCAGTTCCACTTACCACACAGAAGCACTTTGTAGTCCATGTGTTTCTGTACATACTTTATTATTCCCCTTTACTCTAATGGTCAGTGGGACTGGAAGGTCCTAAGTTCAAATCTCACCTCTGCCAAGCTGCCCCTTATGGGTCCTTTAGCAAGGACCTTGACCCATAATTGCTTGGTTTTATCAGGTTTTATCAGTTGTACATCCTGACCATCAGAGAACAGAGTAAAGGAAGCAAACAGAGTAAACAGACACACTACAGTTCTTCTGTATGATAAGTGGAACTGATCAAATGGGCAATACATGTGGAAACAAGGAGTTGTACCTAATAAAGTGATTGTGAGTGTATGTATGGCCAAAGGAGTATAGAGTGTGTATTTTGTCAGAAATCATAAAGTTTAAGCACTGAGAGACAGAACAGCACATTACAAATGTAAATTATTTTAATTAATTATATGTAATTAAAGTAATTATCACATAGTGGTGTCTGGCAATTCATATCATTTATCTCTTCAATTAGCAAAACAGTGGCTGCTTTGAAGAAACCAGATATAGGGAGAGAGAGAGAAAAGAGAGAGGGAGAGAGAGAAAAGAGAAAAGAAAGAGAGAGAGAGAAGAGAGAGAGAAAAGAAAGAGAAAGAGAAAAAGAGAGAGAAAGAAAAGAGAAAAGAGAGAGAGAGAGAAAAAGAGAGAGAAAGAGAAAAGAGAAAAGAGAGAGAGAGTGAGAGAGAAAAACTATATTGCAATATGACGTACCACAGACTTGTCCCAGACGATGCTCATACGCTCTTCAATGCCATTGGTTCCTTCAGGAATATAAGTGAAGTTGTCTTTCCCCACAGCTTTCTGTGCCGTTGAGAACGTGCAGTGAGCACTTGCCGTCACCTGAAGATCTCCACTGCAGCAATTTGAGATGTTAAACAGACAATCAGACTTTGACATATAAAATAAAGACTGAGAAAAACGATTCCCTGTACGACAGGGTCAGCTGCAGTACTCTTACCAGGACAGCATGGAATTGAGGTAGTCTGGTGTCCCCACATCTGGACTGAGAGGTGGAGACATGACATAAGCAGCAGCTTTGGCCCAGTTTTTACTCCAATAATGTGATCCATCGGTCCCAAGACTGGCAGTGATTGGTTCTCCATAAACAACTATGCCTAAATATCAGAAACATGAATCAGTGTTTCTTTATTGCTCTTTATGCCGCACTATTTCATTCCCAGTTACTGAATGTAACATTGTACCTTTTTTTCTGGACTTGGCAATGACATCAGCAGCAGTTTTACTCATGACCTTGGTGACATAGAGTGGGCAGTTGGCCTGCTTAGCGATGGTTATGGCTCGATACACAGCCTCTGTTTCCACCTAGTGTGATGAACACTTACCATTAGCATATGATAATTGGATGAACTGCATGCATTCAATGGAATTTAAACAGTTTATAAAGCTCATTAAACAATATGCTGCTTCTGTGATTCAGGAAACAGCAGTGTCTGAGGACGTGGGTTTAAACCCTAGGCTGGACTTTCAAGCTGATCAGGTAATCTGGTTACAAGGTCCCGTGATGGACTGGCACCCCTAACAGGGATCAATTAGTCTGCACCCAACCAATTCTGGGATAGTAGAGGTGGAGTGGAATCATAGTGTACATCAAACAGATTGGCGATGTCACATGTTCTGTCAAATGCAGCATTAATGCAACTACATTATTTACAATTGCAAATGTCATATTACATGTGCTTTTAAAACTTTTTCTTATTCTGCTTAACTGCAGGACACTACATTTTGTATTAAGGAAAATACACATTATTTAGAATTAAATAAAAAAAAGAACATTTTCACTCAGTTATTTAGTAAATTGTGAAGCTACAATATAGCTTTTTAAAAGGACTAAGGTTGAATTAAATAAAAAAAGCCTTATTTAAAATTCATACATAAAAAGAATCCTATGAAGATTGAATTGTGAGCTCAGTTACGTAAATCAAATTGTGAGAAACAAATATTTTAATATTACTACCGAAGAGGCCTGACCCCCACAAACCTGGCCAGGATACTTGGGGTCAAAATGGGAATTTAATTTCAATAGACACTATCGCAAAAATCTATAATGATCAACTAATACATTCATTTTAAAAGACCAATGTCAAGAGAACCTGGGTTGACATAAACCATCTAAATTATGTTTACCTCCTCTGAGTGGCTTAGCACATGTCCCTCAGGTCCTGTGATCCCCAGGTCCAATAGCCTGTTCTGCTCCTAGGATTACACAAACCAAACCAACCTCTCAGTAAACTGTCAATAGACAAAGAGACCCTTCTTATAAATCAACTCATCTCTTCTTTACTCACCTCTTCGATAATGTCTCCATTCTCAGCGTGCACTTGACCAATTGCCCCCAGTTCTCTAAGAATTGAAAATATCTCGTACATCTGCAGGAATGTCCAGAATCAGCTTTAACTCACACACATGCATCACCTTCACTCACATTTTTAGTCTAAATGACTCACAGCACAGAAAATGAGAGTACATGATATTGTGTTAGCAGTGGGGTATAACTGTATAAAGTGCTAGGTATATTCAGAATACATACAGTACTGTGAAAAGTCTTAGGCCACCATTAGATTAGATGTATTGATGCTTTAGCAATGCAATAGTTTTTTTCTGAAAACAAAATCTAAAGGTTACAGTGGCATGTATTTAATATGACCTGCCCTTACACTTGGGCGATAGCAGCATCTGGCAGCTTCACCAGGATGCCAAGTTGATCCTTCTACAGTCTGAAGAAGCTTGATTAGTAATATTCTTTTTCAAAATGCACTTTTATTTATTTATATAATTTAGAAGATACCCTTATCCAGAGTGACTTACAATTAATAGTCTTACAATCCAAGCAATTGTGGCTTACAAGGGAATCATATGAGGTAGCTTGGCAGAGGTGGGATTTGAACCATGGTCCTTCATGTCCATAGTCCTTCATGTCCATAGTCCAGTACCTTAAGTCCAAACACAGCCATGCAATGACCAAGAAGCCACTTTTTTGGTAGGGTCACAGGGACAAAAGGTTAGTATATGCTATAGCTCACAAAGATTTGAATTGAGAACAGAGGACATTTTGGGTTCAAATGTTTACAATATGTTATATATATAGGGCGACACAGTGGCTCAGTAGCCTGCAGTGTTTGTGTGTGTGGCTTAGTGGTTAAGTTACGGGTCTCTGGAAAAGAAGGTCCAGGGTTCAAATCCCACCTCTGCCAAACTGCAGCAGTTGGGTCCTTGAGCAAGACCCTTAACCCACCCTTATTTGGATTGTAAGACTGTATCAGTTGTAAGTCGCTCTGGATAAGGGCGTCTGCTAAATGCCGTAAATGTTGCGCTGGTATGAGTGGATCAGGGGACAAACAAAGTATGTTGAGAAAAACATGGTTCACCAACTGTAAAAGTGCATCTGAATGGTTAGTTTAGCTGATAAAATGAACAATGAGTGTAGAAGCTGTCAGTGTAGCAGAGTCGGTGTACCTAATAAAGTGATCGGCGAGTGCATCTTACTTACCTGTGAATCTGAGCTTTGATATTTGTCCTTGTAAGCCATGAATACCAGGAAAGAATTAACACCTGAGAAGGAATGAACACACATTAGTAATTAGTTATATTTAGGGTCAGCAGGTAGATACGCTTTGCTAAATTATGTTTTGTATATTTAATACTATATTTACAGCATTTGGTAAATGATCTTTATCTTATCTAGAATGACAACTAAGCATGAGAGTCAACAGTGCTGGGATTTAGTGTGTTTTAAGTCTGTTCTGGTGCCCTGGTGATGGAATTAACTTCCAGTGCATGCCTAAATGGCTAAGGCTCTTGCTGTTTTTAAGAGGCGACTAAAAACTCACCACTTTACTCAGCACTTAAGTAAAGACTGTTTTAAATATAAATTGCAATAAGACACAAGAAACCACTTTTTTGAAAGAGAAATTAGCTGTAAAAGGCTTAGATATGCTAAAGCTCACAAAGACTGGAATGAACATCAGTGGAAAAGAGGGTTATAGACTGAAATCAAAGTTGTCATTGTGTTGTAAATGATCATCCTACCCTTGTTATTACCAACAAATCTAATAGTGGCCTAAGACTTTTGTGCACTACCGTACAAGGGTTTGAACCCTGTGTACAAAACTTAACATGCATTTAATATGAAAACCCAGGGGCCATTTAGGTAAACCATTCTACTTTTGAAGTGGGTCTCCCTGAAAAAAATTACCTTTATCTTTGACCAAAGTCTCAAGCTCCTCAAACATTCCATCGTGCCAGCGAGTGATGTCCATGTGCAGGGAGTAGTCACAGCATGACCGCTTATCTGCCGTGTCCCTCCACTGGTCATAAGCAGACAGCAAGCTAGCACCTGGCTCAGGAACAATGTGATCAACTAAAAGGATGAGCAGAAAGAAATATTATTATCAGGGATCAATCATATTAATATTTCTGAAATATGCCAAATATGTCAAATATGTTGTATACAAAGTAATGATAAGCGTTTGTGTAGCACGAATACACAAAACAGTGGCAAGATTACAACAGGAATGTTGAGGTCCACAGCAATTCTGTTTACTGAAATAAATAATAAATACTAACTCATACTCACTACTTTATCATATTTTGAATTGTATTTAGATTCTATTGTCTAATATTTATAGATGAATATTCTTCATCTTATTACACTCTTTATATTTTATTCTCTTAAATGTATGGTAGTCAATATGTTATTACATCATAATGATTTATTATATTGCCTTCAAATGTTTTCTCTTTATTTTTACATTTAGCTTAAGTGTATTTAAACTACACAGTATTATAAATGTATTCATTATCGAACTCAATTAATTAACTACTTATATTTATATATAATTCTTAAATTTAATATCTAAACTGCCAAAGAAAGTTGCCAACTGTTATTAACTCTTGGTCATCCCAAAGTGCCCCATTATAACATTTAGGGAGTGTGTGGGATGTGTTTATGTGGATAACTAGAAGATGAGACAGATGAATTGGTTGTGAAATGAAACAGCACAGGATCTATTGTCTCCTAGTGCTTTGAGAATCTTAAGGGAAATATAGAATAAACAGTGGTTTAAATAGAGAAGTTTATATCTGTACCAATAAAAACCTATAATTAAAATAATAATATTTTAATGCATACATGTATGTTACAGGAGCTACTAGACTGACCATACTAGCATGATCATAATACATTTATTAATTATTTCATTCACATCAATATATAAATCATGTTTCACAATACAGCCCATAATATACTGTAAATAAAACATGCAAACATATATAGGGCTGCATCGTGAAGCCCTAACCAGCTGATCCACTAACCAAGATTATTCTTCATGTATTTATGTTGTTAATATTTGGATAAAATTAGTTTTAGTAAATTTTAGAGTTTTAGTAAATTGTCCTGAGTGAAGGGACACATTTAAGGCCACATTCGGGATAAAGGCAATATTCATGGCACCAGAGAAGAGGATTACAGTATGTGACAACACCGTGACCCTGATTTTACATGATTTAATTGGAACTGGCAAGCACATCTCTCATTGCCAGCCTCCCACTGAACACCAAACGGCCAATCACATACTGCACACATTTATTATTTTATTCTTTTATCATGCTATGATTATTCTAGTTTATGTCCTTATACGGCTGATTACAGTAATGTAGAACCCGACTAGCAGCTCTAATCCTGAATATAAATGAATGTTCTCTCCCCATTCCCTCAGTCGTCCTAAACCAGAGCAACCCTCATAAGAAAAGGCAGCTGGAAAAAAAAGACTATCCTCAAGTCATACACAACCTACTGATCATGGTGGTGCCTCCTGCAAGAGCAGCACATGTGCCCTGGTAAAAATCATCAGCTGGCAGCATGCCCAAGTGAGGACTCAGGAAGCTGGTGTTTACATCAATACCCCCTGGGATGACAATGTGCCCATAAGCATCCACAGTCTTTACCCCGCTGGGTACAATGAGATTCTCGCCAATCTGCCTAAAGGAGGAGAGAGAATGAAATTACATTGACAGGCAATGTTGAAAGATAAATAAAATCTAAAATTTAATTTAACGTCATTC
>JAVSBV010022628.1:0-12007 GCA_033117975.1 Parotocinclus spilosoma | reverse complement strand
CTGTGTCTGTCTCTGTCTCTCTGTAAGTAAGACTGTCTCTGTCTTTCTCGGTCTCGCTTTCTCTGTCTGTCTCTCTGTCTGCCTGTCTCTCTTTCTGTGTATGTCTCTGTCTGTCTGTGTGTCTCTGTCTCATTGTGATTAAAACTGTCTCTCTCTGTCTCTCTCTCTCTCTCTCTGTAAGTAAAACTGTCTCTCTCTCGCTCTCTCTCTCTCTCTCTCTCTGTCTCTCTCTCTGTCTCTCTTTCTCTCTCTCTGTCTCTCTCTCTGACTCTCTCTCTTTCTCTCTCTCTCTGTCTCTCTCTCTGTCTCTCTTTCTCTCTGTACGTGGGCGTGGGAGGGGCGAGTATGGAGTAGAACGCGAGAGCGTGTTTGGCGTCTCTTTGCGGATTATAGGTTTTTTTTTGTATTTTGAAGGCTTTTTTCACTCGTTAGAGTTTGGGTGAGTGTAGATCTTTTTGAGTGAAAAAGCGTTGCGTGTGTGTGTGTGTGTGTGTGTGTGTGTGTGTGTGTGTGTGTCTCTCGCTGTGCAGCTTAAAATATGGAAACTCAATTCGAAAAGTTATGTGAAAGTTTAACACGCCGGCATGGCGTACGTGTTATGAGTGTACGGAGTGTGGAAGAAGTGTGTTTGGCGATTGGGGATGTGGTGGGACATGCGAATATTGTTGCCGGATCGCGAATGAACAAAGCCATTGTAGTGTTCCTGAATGACACTGAAAGGGTGAAAGCGCTAGTTGAGAAAGGGATTGTGGTGGATAAGGAACTAGTATCGGTTTCTCCCCTTAGTTCCCCCGCTAAAAGAGTACTAATTGGTAACGCTCCCCCGTTCATTTCTAATGATGCAATAGCGAAAGAACTAAGCAGATATGGTAGACTAGTCTCCTCTATCAAAAGACTCCCAATGACCAAAAACTCACTGCTCAAAAATTCAATCTCTTTCAGCAGATTAGTGTACATGGTACTTAATGAAGGGGTTGAAGAACTCAACTTTGTTCTAAATTATAAAATCGAGGGGTACAACTATAGTGTGTTTGTTTCCACAGACACGGAGATGAAATGCTTTAAGTGTGGTAAAACTGGACATTTAGTTCGTGATTGCTCTGAAAACCTTTCTGGTACAGATGAAAGATCAGACACTGGGCCAGTCTCAAACTCAGCAGGAGAAATTCATGTTTCCAAAATAAGTAAATTGGACGACAAACCTGAGACAAATGACATAGAAACACCAAATCCGAGCGTGTCCTGCGATGCTCCTAAATTAGATAATGCTGAAAATTTAGAATCAGAACCACACACAGCAGGTGACACAAGTTCAGATGAAATGGACACTAACTGTGGCGATGCAATCGCTACTTTGGGAAAGAATGACGAGAGGATCATCAAAATTGATGATGAAAATCTCGTGTTTAAAGTCCCAAGAAAAAGAAAAAAACGAAATAAGAAACTAGAGGATACTCAGACAAAAAAGGCAGCAAAAGCTGCCGAAAGAGAACCGGACAGCGACGAACATTCCGACTCATCAGTCGTGATGAGTTCCCAAGAAGACCAATCACCCACAGTGTATACCGCTGAAAAAATCAAAGACTTCCTAACAACCACCAAAAATAAAAAGAATGTGGTTGTAGAAGATTTTTTCACCGACACAAGACAATTCTGCTGGGATGTAAGGATTTATAAAAACAAAGGGGCTTTTGACGATCCAGAATGGTATAGGCTAAAAAAGATAATAACCAAAATCAACAATCCTAAGTCTAAACTTAAACATGATGATGGTGGACAAACGGAGTAAAGGTTTCTGTACCTTTTCCTCGAGCAGGTTTTGTACACTGATTGTGATTTGTCTTGATCTCTTTCTCTCTGTTTATCTAATGAACAGACTCCAAATTGCTAATTTAAACATTAATGGAGCAAGAGATCAGATCAAGAGATTCAAACTATTTGAAATTATGAAACAGAAACATATCGATATTATGTTTCTACAAGAAACACACAGTGATGACCGAAACATGACAGATTGGGTAAAAGAATGGGATGGACTGGCCTTCTTAAGTCACGGCACTTCATCCAGTGCCGGGGTTGCTGTGCTGTTTGCCCAGAATCTTACCCCAATCTCATACAGGATGGAGACAATTGTTGATGGAAGACTCTTAAAAATCATCGCACAGTTTGAAAACACCAGTGTTGTTTTTATCTGTGTTTATGCTCCGACCGTCACACTGGAAAGAATGGCTTTCCTGGACAAATTAAATGAAACGATTTCTTATTGTAGCACAACTGATTTACTTATTTTGGGTGGTGATTTCAATTGCACGACTGATAACCTTGACCGGAACCATGTTGAGCCTCACATGGCCTCTCGTAGGAGGTTAATAGATATAATGGAGACACATGAACTGAGTGATGTGTGGAGGATGGAACACGGGATCAACAGGCAGTACACATGGAGTCACGTAGTGAACAATATCATTTCAATGGCAAGATTAGATCGTTTCTATACCTTCCGACATCAGAGATCATCTTTTACAAAATGTTTTATAACCCCAGTAGGGTTCTCTGACCATAACATGGTTCAGTGTGTTTTAAGTGTTAATAATATTAAGCCAAAAAGTTCCTACTGGCATTTTAACAATGCTCTAGCAGAAGACACTAACTTTAAAGAATCCTTCATATATTTTTGGAACGTACTTAAAGCAGAAAAGTCCTCATTTGGTTCAGTTTTACAGTGGTGGGATGTAGTCAAAGTGCAAATAAAAATGTTCTGTCAACAGTATACAATGAACGTCACTAGAGAAAAAAACAAACAACTTAAAGCTCTTGAACTTGAAATTATTGACCTTCAAAAACAAGAGGCAGTAAATAATCAGGGGCAAGCTAGGGAAATAAATAACAGGAAAAAAATGATGAATAATCTTTTAAATCGTAAGGCACAAGGGGCGTTAGTCCGCTCACGTTTTAAACATGCGAATGAAATGGATGCCCCGTCTAGTTACTTTTTTAACCTTGAGGAAAAAAATGGAAGAAAAAGGTTCATACACGCACTGCGGTCTGACTCAGGTAAATTATTGTATGAGGCTAAGGAAATAAGAGATCAGGCCATTAATTTTTATTCAAAAATCTATAGCAGTGATAGGATAGGTGACCCAGGGGAAGAGGTAACTTTCCTCAATCTCCTACCAAAGTTACCAGATCAAACAGAGGTGGGGGATCTGGCTGGAGAAATAACTCTAGATGAACTCAGTAGAGCACTGCAGGGGATGAAAAATGGGAGGGCGCCGGGGATAGACGGCCTCACAGCAGAGTTTTTTAAACTGTTCTGGGAATATATTAAAGAAGACATACTTGAGGTGATAAAACAAAGCATAAGAAGTGGGAAGCTCCCCCTAAGTAGCAGAAGAGCAGTTCTTACGCTACTACCAAAAAAAGGGGACCTCACACTCATAAAAAACTGGCGACCTGTATCCCTTCTCTGCACGGACTACAAATTACTGTCCAAAACAATAGCAACAAGATTATCAAAAGTCATGAGCAGTATAATACACCGTGACCAGACATATTGTATCCCAGACAGGTCGATTTACGACAATATATATTTAATTCGAGATGCACTAGAACTCTCGCGATTACGTGGGCTGAAGGCGGGGTTTCTCTCCCTAGACCAGGAAAAAGCGTTTGACAGGGTAGAGCATGGGTATTTATGGAATGTTTTAGAGGCTTTTGGTTTTAGTCAGGATTTTAGAAATATTATTAGAATGATGTACAACGATGTTGAAAGTGTTTTAAAGATAAACGGTTTTTTATGTGCGCCTTTTAGGGTACAGAGAGGTATCCGGCAGGGGTGTTCACTCTCTGGAATGCTTTATAGTCTGGCTATTGAACCCCTGTTATGTAAATTAAGAGAACAGTTGTCCGGTTTTAGTCTTCCACACCCTCATAACTCTTTTTGCCTGTCTGCGTATGCAGATGATGTGATTGTTGCACTTTCTTCACAAACAGAAGTCGATAAACTAGAGAAGTCACTTAGAGACTTTGAACTGATCTCATCAGCGAAAGTAAACTGGGACAAAAGTAGAGCTATTTTAATGGGTGATTGGGAGAACAGGGAACCGATATTACCCGGGGGTCTAAGATGGGAAAAGGGTGGTTTGAAGTATTTAGGCGTCTTTTTAGGAAACACTGAGTATTTAAACAAAAACTGGGAAAACACAGTTGAAAAGTTAAAAGGAAGACTGGGCAGATGGAAACGTTTGGTCCCCCAGATGTCTTACAGAGGACGAATACTAGTTACCAATAATCTGGCAGCTTCAGCACTATGGCACAAGTTGGCGTGTGTAGATCCTCCACCAGGACTACTCGCCACACTTCAAGCTCTACTAGTGGATTTCTTCTGGAGTGGATTCCACTGGCTCCCACAGTGTGTGCTATATCTGCCCAAGGATGAAGGAGGACAGGGGCTTGTTCATCTGGCCAGCAGAACAGCAACATTCAGACTCCAATTTGTACAGAGGCTCCTCACCGGACCGAGCGACCTCGTATGGAAGGACCTGGCTAATGGAATACTGCGTACAGTCGGAGGAATGGGGCTGGACAGAGCTTTGTTTTTACTTGACTCCAAGCGACTGGATCTGAAAGAATTACCGTCTTTTTATCGCAGTCTTTTAAAAGTGTGGAGTCACTTCAGCATTAAGAGCAGAGTGAACGACTCAACACAATGGCTGATGAGTGAACCTCTGTTCCATGGAGCACGTCTGGACGCACAACATGTCGGCGGCCCAGCGATATCATCTATACTGGTTGCAGCAGGCGTTACCACGCTTCAACATTTAATAGAAGTCGCTGGTATGAATTTACTGAGAGCAGAGAACCTAGCGGCCCGGTTGGGTCTGAGGTCTCTGCGAATTGCTCAGAGACTCCTGCTGTTCTGGAGGTCCGCCTTAACGGCGACTGAACACCAGAGACTTTCAGAAACTGAGACTGAGGGCAGTCCGGATGGAGATAACCCACCAACCCAGATCATTTTTACCCCGCACCTAGAGGGTGCAAGCAAGGGTTTGTTACTGATCAAAGGGCTGGAGGACATGTGCATGAACACGGTGACAGGAAAAACTATTTACAGGGCGTGTGTACGGGTTTTAAACAAGGACAGACTGAGCACGAGAACAGACACCCCATGGCGTACAGCTCTGCATGTTAGTAGCGAGCAGAAGCCTGAGTGGCGAGCGCTATATAAGCCACCACTAAACAAAAAAACTGCAGATTTACAGTGGAAGCTTCTACACGGGGCGGTCGCTGTTAACTCCTTTATCTGTCTGATTAACCCTGATGTGACACACGAATGCCCGTTCTGCTTACAAAGAGAAACAATCTTTCATGCCTTTGCTCAATGTTTTAGACTGCGTTCACTGTTTTTATTGTTGCAAACTGTTCTTAAGTGTTTTACAGTGGATTTTAGCATGGAGGTTTTTATCTTTGGTTTTAAATACAAAAAGAAAGAACGTGAGAAATGCCAGCTGATAAATTTCATTTTTGGACATGCAAAAATGGCAATTCAGTTGAGCCGAAAAAACAAAATCGAGTACAGTTTGGATTGTGACCCTGTTCAAATTTTCAAAAGAAGTGTGAAAGCCAGACTTTTAAATGATTTTAACTTCTACAAGAGCATGGAGAATTTGGACAGGTTTAGAACTATATGGTGCCAGTGTAATGCACTTTGTGTAGTTCAACAAAACATGTTAATGTTTCCACCTGAATTGCGCTGAGAACACAGCCTTTCCTGTATTTACTTATTTATTATTTGTTTGTTTATCTATTTATTCAATTTATAAATGATGTTCCTCTCCTTCTTTTAGGTTAGTTGAACTCAATAATGATATTTGTTTAAAAAGTTGTGCTTTCCATGTTATGTGAGACTTTGCTACAATAAATGGTGCTTAAAAAGTCAAAAAAAAAAGTCTCTCTGTCTCTCTCTCTCTCACTGTCTCTCTCTCTCTCTCTCTGTCTCTCTCTCTCTCTCTCTGTCTCTCTCTGTTTGTCTCTCTCTGTTTGTCTCTCTCTCTCTGTTTCTCTCTGTTTGTCTCTCTGTCTCTCTCTCTGTCTCTCTCTCTCTCTCTGTCTCTCTGTCTCTCTCTCTGTTTCTCTCTGTTTGTCTCTCTGTCTCTCTGTCTCTCTGTCTATGTCTCTCTCTGTCTATGTCTCTCTCGGTTTGTCTCTCACTGTTTGTCTCTCTCTCTCTGTTTCTCTCAGTCTCTCCCTCTGTCTTTGTCCCTCTTTTTTGGTCTCCCACACCCATTCTGTCTCTCTCTAACACAGAGGATCTTGAGGACAGTTATCCTGTTAGTAAGGAATAGAGATAGAAATGTCCAGGTTCTGTTCGGGATCTGCCGACAGTCGGGTTCGAGTACGCACGTTGAGCGCTTTAATCCCGCCTTATCTGTGGACTCCCACTGCTGGTGTTAAGAGCTCTAGTAGTGATACGAGGGACACTAACAGATCAGGGATATGTGCAGGACATCCTGGAACCACTTGTTGCTTCTCATGGCCCGGGCCTTCCTCAGCCTGTCTGGTTGCCAGATTTATCACCAACCGAGCATTTACAGGCCAAGCTGGGACGCCGGGTTCAGCAGCCAATGTGTCCAGGAAAAATTTGGAGGTTTCTAAGACATGGGACGGCCTTCTCGTCTTCCATGCTATGATTTAAAATGCTGTTTATGTTGCCAGTTTACTCAATTTTGAGACAGACCTTTTGTCTGTGCCTATGTTTGTTTTTGTTCTCTCTCCCCGTGGTTGGATTGATTAGTTTAAGACTTTAATCACGGTTTAAAGGCCAGTAGAGGAAGGTCGTACCTGCAGCAGTGGCAGCTCTGCTAAAACAAATCGAACCCACATAATCCTGGATACGATTCCCAGCCATGAAGTTATACTGCCACTGTTTAATAACTTATGAAAGTGCAAAACACTTGCAACTGGCAACCTTGAAGGTGAAAGCAAACTTACGGTGTGCGAATGAAAGCTAAGGCTTGCTTAGCAAAGGCTAATAAATAAAGAATAAACAAAAGAATATTTGACCCAAAAGTTAAAATTCCAAACACGTGCTAAAGCTTTAACTCTTTTTAAGCACTAAATAGTCATGTTAGCAGTGATTCAGCAGTGTGTAGTCCGGAAAATTTTAGTATTGACTAAAACTACACAAATACAAGCAATTAGCTGTAAGGTTAGTAAAACAGTGACAGTCCAAATCCTGAAAAAACTTTTAAAAATTTAACAAACGGAGTTTGTAAAATCTACAACGTTAACATTAGATAAAACTACAAAAAACAAGCCGTTCATATTAGCATAGCTAAATCGCGATTAGCATTAGGTAGGGTGACCAACCGTCCCGTATTTCCCGGGACAGTAACTAAAACGGTTAAAATCTTAAAAAAGAAACGTTTAAAAAACTTAAACAGCTGTAACAGCAGGAATTCGGCAGTTTGTAGGATGGACGACTTTAGTATTAACTGAAACTACACAAAGTCATGCTTATATAAGTTTAAATTAGCATAGCTAAATCGCGATTAGCATTAAGGCTAGTAAAACAGTAACTAAAACAGCTGAAATCCAAGTTAAACACTAAACAAACAGCACTAAATTGCAGTTACAGAAGTGGTTTGAATGTTTGTAGGCTGCACAGCTTTAGTATTAACTAAAACAAAAACACAAATACAAGCAGTTTATATTAGCATAGGTAAATCGCCATTAGCATTAAGGCTAGTAAAACAGTAACTAAAACAGCTGAAGTCCTAGATACAAGTTAAACACCAAACAAACAGCACTAAATAAACGTTTACTAAATGTTAGCAGTAATTTGGCAGTTTGTAGGCTGTGAATCTTCGAATGAACTAAAACTACAAATACAAGCAACTGTAGTTTATATAAATAGCAGTTAGCATTTCAGTAAAACAGGCCAAACCCCTGATACATGGTAAACACTAAACAAACTATTAACATTTTATATATAAAATACTATAATATTATCTATAATATAATATATATATATAATATAATATAATATTTTATGACCGGTTGCCTTTCTGTTGCAAATTGCATTATTAGCAGTGAGCCAGCAGCTAAAATGTAGTGAAATGAATTGCTAATATTTGATCAACAACTAAAACGTACCTTATACAGATACGTTAGCAATGTGGCTAACGGTTTTATCAGAGTAACCGCTGCTTTTCACTACAGAAGCTCGGCTGGACGTAGGGTTGAGTCCGTTAGCATCAAAGCATAATATTAAGCGTTAACGTCATCTGATAATGAAATTTCTCACATCCTGAGCTTGCTAGCATTAGCATTAGCATCGCAGATATTTAGAGTCTCTACGGGAGTCTCAGCTAAATGACAAAATGAAGCTGCTGCTTCATTCGGCCCATAATTGGTTTGTCCAAGAGCAGACAGGGCCCGTGCACTAACCCACACCATTTTAATTAGCTTCCCCTCTTAGCTCGCCTTGCTAACACGTACTTAGTGCCATAATTGGAAAGATGCTATATGGGAGCTGTAGCCGTCACAGTCCAGCAGCTACGCGAAGGCTGAAATGGGGTGGTATATGTGCTGCTAAATGGCGGAAACAAGGCAGAATTGCTTTTACAGGCTAACGCTTAATTAATTTTAATGTACTAAAACAATGATCTAGGAAAATCAAAAGTGAGAGATAAACATTAGAAGGTTTTAAAAGTGAGAAATGAATATTAGGTTTTAAAAGTGAGAGATAAAAATTAGAAGCTTTTAAAAGTGAGAGATAAACATCAGAAGCTTTTTATAGAAAGTGAAAGATGAACATTAGAAGGTTTTAAAAGTGAGAGATAAACATTAGAAGCTTTTAAAAGTGAGAGATAAACATTAGAAGGTTTTAAAAGTAATAGATTAATATTAGAAAGTTTTAAAAGTGAGAGATAAACATTAGAAGGTTTTAAAAGTGAGAGATAAACATTAGAAGGTTTTAAAAGTGAGAGATAAACATTAGAAGCTTTTTATAGAAAGTAATAGATGAATATTAGAAGGTTTTAAAAGTAATAGATGAATATTAGAAGGTTTTAGAAGTGAGAGATGAACATTAGAATGTTTTAAAAGTGAGAGATGAACATTAAAAGGTTTTAAAAGTGAGAAATAAACATTAAAAGGTTTTAAAAGTAATAGATAAACATTATAAGGTTTTAAAAGTGAGAGATAAACATTAGAAGGTTTTAAAAGTGAGAGATAAATATTAGGAGGTTTTAAAAGTGAGAGATAAACATTAGAAGGTTTTAAAAGTGAGAGATAAATATTAGAAGGTTTTAAAAGTGAGAGATAAACATTAGAAGGTTTTAAAAGTGAGAGATAAATATTAGAAGCTGCACAGAAGCAACATGTAATGCAGGGTTTAAGTAACCAAACTAGTGTAGTCCAGTAGGACTGTGTACAGTACAGAGCTACTTTTTGTGTAATTATTGCTATTATTATTGCTTATGTGGAATTATTTTAAACGTGAATGTCTGGTATTAAAGCTAAAAGAAGTGATGATCTCTATAAGAAGCAGTGAATTAAAACATCAGACGCTCAAATGAAAGTGAGCGAGAAGGGAACTGGTTCAGATCTAGGGGACTAACCAATGCTCGGGGGTTCCCAGGGTAAAGCTAGAGAAGGAACTACAAACATTAACTTAAAAACGCCTCGCTATTAACTTCTAACTTCTCGACTTGACGTCGGTAAAAATAGGTGTCACTCTGAACACAATAAGCTTCCACCGTCTATCGCTAGGTCGCCGCAAACGTGTTCATTTGCCGACGTAAAAGCTTATTTAAACCGTAATTGGTTTCTGCAAGAGCAGACAGAGCATCGGCGCTAAAGCCGAACATCTTAATGCAGAGACGATTAGCTTTCTGTCATCCTGAACGGCCAGAACTAGCCGAGCGTTACACTACCGAAAGCGTTCTGCTGATAGCCAAGCTAACATGTATTTAGCATTGTAATTGGTATAATGATAAATACTCCCCTCAGACTCTGGCAAACGCTAAAGGAACCATTTTAGAGTAACAGGCAGCTCTACGCTAGCCGATTAGCACCGTCACCGATTATCAGTGTAACTGCAAATAAGCATCTATAGCTTCTTATAGCAGTAAGGCTAGAACTTAGACTAGTTACATATTTACCCCATAAGCATGCTAATTACTATATAAACACATCTAAATAGCAAATATATTGTGGTAGCAGCAAATAAACTGGACATTCATGGCTTAATAACAATGCTAACATGCATTTAGCGTAGCAACTGGTGACAGACTTTATGATACCTGTAACTATTATCCTAAGACACCGCTAAATAGTAAAACAGTCACTAAATAGCCATGTCAGCAGTGACTCAGCAGTGTGTAGTCCAGACAACTTTAGTACTAACTAAAACTACACAAATACAAGCAGTTTCTGTTAGCATAGCTAAATCGCGATTAGCTTTAAGGCTAGTAAAACAGTACCTAAAACAGTGCCAGAAAAACTTTAAAACATTTAACAAACAGAGGTGTTAGCAGTGACTTATGAGTTTGTAGAATCTACGATGTTAGCATTTGATAAAACTACAAAAGTGCAAGAAGTTTCTATAAGCATAACTAAATCGCGATTAGCATTAAGGCTAGTAAAACGTTAACTAAAATAGCTGAAATCAAAGTTAAACACTAAACAAACAGCACTAAATAGACGTGACAGAAGTGGTTTGAAAGTTTGTAGTTCGCACAGCTTTAGTATTAACTAAAACTAAAACACAAATACAAGCAGTTTATATTAGCATAGGTAAATCGCGATTAGCATTAAGGCTAGTAAAACAGTAACTAAAACAGTTCAAATCCCAGAAAAAAAAATTCAAAAATCTAAACAAACAGCTGTAACAGCAGTGATTTGGCAGTTTGTAGACTGGATGACTTTAGAGTTAACTAAAACTACACTAATTGACGCAGTTTATATTAGCATAGCTAAATTGCGATTAGCATTAAGGCTAGTAAAACGGTAACTAAAGCAGCTGAAGTCCTAGATACAAGTTAAACGCCAAACAAACAGCACTAAATAAACGTTTACTAAATGTCAGCAGTAATTTGGCAGTTTGTAGGCTGTGAATCTTCGAATGAACTAAAACTACAAATACAAGCAAGTGTAGTTTACCTAAATAGCAGTTAGCATTTCAGGCCAAACCCCAGATACAAGTTAAACACTAAACAAACTGTTGATATTTGTGTTAGCAGTGTGACTAGAAGCGATACGAAGATATCTACATGTGTTTATATTAAACATTTTATATATAATATACTATATATTTTATGACCTGTTTCCCCTTTTGGTGCAAATAGCATTGTTAGCAGTGAGCCAGCAGCTAAAACTTGTAGCGAAACCAAGTGTTATTATTTGATCATCAACTAAAACGTACCTTGTACAGAAACGTTAGCAATGTGGCTAGCGGTTTTATCAGAGTAACTGATGCTTTTTACTACAGAAGCTCAGCTAAACGGCTGCGTTAGCAGCGGCGTAAATTTTTTAACAAGCAAACAGGCAGCAGAACCGTTCTTAAACGCTACATAAACAGATCAAAAGCTTTGCTAATGAACTACTGCTCACTTTCGGAGTGATTTTGTTCAGCTAACCAGTATTTCCTTCACTTATTTCATATTTAATCTCTTAATTTTATCGGCTTCTTCACTCGAGCCCTGTTACCTCCAAGTCCTGATTCTATTTCATTCATGAATGCGAGCGATTAACTCTGGCACATAAGAAATTAGCAAGTATTTCCAAATCTGGACAGATCTTAAAATCGTTAGCATCTCCTGAAAGCCATAGGTGTGAAGCGTTAAGCCATAGCGCGTTCGTAATACAGTCGATTCCGGTTTATGGGACTACATCGGGACATGATCGTTTTTGGTCCTAATAACCGACTGGTCCGATTAAACGAACATGCCCTATGTTAGAAGACGGGACGTGCTATGTAACATATTAAATGTTTATTAAACCT
>JAVSBV010022617.1:0-12008 GCA_033117975.1 Parotocinclus spilosoma | reverse complement strand
GGCCCTTGAGCAAGGCCCTTAACCCACAATTGCTTGGATTGTAAGATTGTATAAGTTGTAAGTCGCTCTGAATAAGGACATAAAAACGATAAAAAAAACGATAAAAACGATGGCAGCGTTGATTGGCTGTTTACATCCATAAGAGCTGAAAGACAGCCTTTCATTTCGTATTATCATTGTTGAGACCACAGTCATTAAAGGTTAGACAGCCTTTAAATTGCACGCACTTGTAATAGTATTGTGGACTGAACAAATGCTTGTGTTGCCTGTTCCAGATTCATGCACCTCTACAGTTATTTATCAATGCTCCTTCAAAATGTCTTCTGACCAAGTTATGGTCTATCCAAACAGGTCATATGAGATCTAAATAAGATGGATCAATCCCATTTAGCCATTCATTCCCATTTATCTCATAAAGCCACGAACAAACAATTGTTGGTGTATTATTTATTCACTGAATGTGTCCATTATTAGGCCTTGGATGAAGATCAGAATAGATTTCCCCAGGAATTATTGCAGAATTCCAAGTCATTCATGGGTTCTCTTGCAACTGCATTTTAATTGGAGTCATCTCGTTTATTGCTGTATACTATTAACTTAATAATCCCTAATGAGCTTGCTTTTTATCTTGTGCAGTTTGCAGTTACGGCATTTAGCATTTACTCTTATCTAGAGCAACTTACAACTTATACAGTCTTACAATTCAAGCAATGGTGGGTTAAGGACCCAACTGTGGCAGCTTTGTTCAGAGTCCAGCCATCAGGTCCAGAGTCCAGTACCTTAACCGCTAGGCTATGCAGTCCCACACTTGAGGTCAACGAAGATGGGATTGTAATGTTCTCAAATGCTTTATGTATAAATGCATAACTGGCTGAGTTCCTAACAAACGACTTACTTACTTTGGCGGCCTACTTAAACACTGTTGATGCGAGTTGATGTACTTTGATCAATCCCATTGTACACCAAAGCTCTAATTTGAAAGATCTTAGAACTTTTATCACCCGGTCTAGCAGTATTTCAGTTGTGTTAGCACTGCAAGCCAACTATTGTACACAAGACTGAACGGCGATTCAGAATGAAAAGTGTAGCAGATTGCCACTTTATAAATCTTTTATTTCTACACACTCTTTAGCAAATAATATCTGGACACACTTTGTAATGCTGTTGCAAATTTGCCGTTATTTCAGCCACACTCAGTGATAAAAGGTTTTTAATATGAAGCATATCTCAATGACTCTTAATATGATACTTTCGTAGGTTTTTACCTTCAGTATGTCAGTTCATCAACTTTCTGCTCTCGTTTGATGGATAACTTTTCTGGCTTGCACAGAGTCCCGACCCAGACACCCCTGAGAGTGCCAAGTGTAAGCCAGAGCTTATTGTCCAACATTACTGCCCTGGCCCCACATATTTCAAAATCTAGCAGAAAGCTGCCAGAGCAGAAAAAGAGGGACTCTACACAAATTGCCATGTTCTCGCATGTACTGTAAACTTTTGTGTATATTCTATACTTCTAGATCTCTAAATCTCTGAAGGGCTTGCACAGCTAAATTGACACTCATGGAGAAAACCACATGCTATAAACCCCGAGCTGAAATCATGTGAGAAACTCCACCCAGAGAAAAGAAAACGTTACAACGAACTTCCTGTTGTTTGCCTTTTTTACACCCTGGTGCAAAGCTGTTATTCAGTATAAAGAAACCATAATGAAGAATTTCTGGCCAGTGGCAGGGTGGGGTGAAGGTACTGGTGGACTATTGACCAGAATGTTGCGAATTTCACACCAAAGATTGCAAAAAGCCAGACTTGAGCAATACTATCAACTCCTCAGATCATCTGCAAGTCACCCTTAATAAGAGTGTCTGCTAAATCCTCACAAATTTTGAATATTAGACACTGTTGTTAAACAGAGATGGTTCAGCGTTTAAGGTACTGGACTATGGACCAGAAGACCTTCATTTACAATTGCTTGGGTTGTTATTGGAATGTTATTATTCATTTGTTATTTAATTATTAACCTAATTTTGCCATAATTTAATATACTTTTAGTATTTATTTAATTCACATCTAGACCACCCATGGAGGATGGGTCCCTTGTTGAGTCTTGGTTCTCCCAAGGTTTCTTCCTACCATTTTAGGGAGTTTTTCCTTGCCACTGTCGCCCTAGGCTTACTCAACTTGGGATTGGCCTTTTAAGAAAGTGTAATATTGTGAAGCTGCTTTGATACAATTCTCCATTGTAAAAGGCGCTATATAAATAAAATTGAATTGAATTGAATTGAATTGAAAATAACTTTTGCTGTTTGAACTGAAATGAACCTTTTCACAGTTTTTCCTTGAGGAACATTTTTATTCAGTTTCAGTTTTTAAACATTACATTTACAACATTTTATTTCAAATATTGTTTAAAAAATGATTTTACATAAATTAGAGAAAACTTCAAACTGAAGTATTGAATAATGAACTATCTAACTAAATGACTAGTTAGTTAGTGTGTGCACACACACGTACACCTTATGATGGCCTGGCACCCTGTAATGGACCACTACCCTGTCCAGGGAAAGTTGCAGTCTTGTGCCTTTTGCTTGAATTGGACTGGATTTATGAAGAAATTCTGGAGTAGAATCTGACCAATCGTGGACTGGTGATAGTTTTGAATGGTAGTGGAAATGTTTTGGCATTACCGGCAAGTTTTGAGAAACAGAGGGAAATAGGTAACCTTCCTTGAATGAAATTACCATTTAAGTACCAAATTTACCATTTGGTACTTGAGTGCCAAGACTTAAGACTTATTACTTGTAACTGACTGACTGGTTTCCACCTCTGGTCATTAGCATTAGCATTAGCAGTGCCCCGCCCTCTCCACAGCACTTCCATTATCATCCCACCAATAAAAGCTGATTGTGCCCAGGTGTTGTGTCGTGATGTCCTACCCTGTGGGACTGTGGTGGTCTAGTGGTTAAGACACTGGACTCTGGACCAGAAGGTCCAGGGTTCAAATCTGCCACAGTTGGGTCCCTGAGCAAGTCCCTTAACCCACAAATGCTTAGATTGTAATACTGTATAAGTTGTAAGTCGCTCTGGATAAGGGCGTCTGCTAAATGCTGGAAATGTAAATGTAAATGTACCCATCGAACCGACCTCGCATGCGTATCTCAACGTTACGTCACTACTCCGACGCTCAATTTAGCGTACTTTGACTTGGACTTTTTAGTGCGTTAAATGTGTTTTATAAAGCAATTTCAAAAGCGTGTCATGCCGATGTATAACCTAATTTGATATATGGCACTACACACATTTACAGGCTGCATTTTTCCTTGATGTTCACTTGTATGAATGTATGTTTTTGTTTGTTTACTTGTTGTTTTGAATGTGTTTACTACGAGAAAAGAAAAGACACCAGCTACTTCTGCAAAAAATGTTCATGAAAATGAATGTTTGTTTTTATTTGTTGTGTACTTTACAGATGGTATAAAGTAATTTGTATTGATTAAATATGTAATGTATACCTAGTTTACCTAACATTTGCATTCTTATGTTAATTAAAAGCAGTATAAACAAAGGCAAAGTCAGGTTATACATTTGATTAGCATATAGTAAGTAGCAGGACCCAGGTATGTCAAAAATCAGCCATATCACATCTGTCAAAAGTGATAATGGTCATTATGTATTTCAAGAAAAGCAGTGCATGTGTTCTGTATTCTGCAGATTTAAATAAGTTTAACTTGTATAGTGCAATTCCCAAACCTAAGGATGCTTTACATATAGAGGAACTCTCCAATCTGGGGAAGTTTATTAAAAACATTTTATTTAGGCTATCGAATTGTCCTACCAATAGATTTAATGCCGGAAGCATCGTTTCATAGTGTTATTCAGGCTATCGAATTGTCCTACCTTTTATGTGTCAATTTGCACTGCGGTAGGACGTTTTGATAAGGTAGGCCAACTCGACAGATTCGTCTATAAATATGCGCTGCCATCGGACACGGTAGGATAAGTCGACAGAACACCTGCAGAACTGCACTGAGTCAAGCAAAAGGTGCAGTTATTTTTAGTAGGGATGGATGTGCTGGAGATACATGTATGAATGAGAGGGAGGCTGGTGGAAAGGTGAAGAGGTCTAGAGGTCGTAAAGGTGGATGACTTCACTTGATATCTTGGATCAACCATCCAGAGCAATGGACGTTACAGAAAAGAGGTGAAGAAGAGACTGCAGGCAGGATGGAGAGGGTGGAGACGGGTGTCAGGGCTTATGTGTGACAGAAGGATAGCAGCAACAGTGAAAGGGAAGGTTTAGAAGACAGTAGTGAGACCTGCTATGATGTATGGTTTGGAGACCGTGGCTAATTTAAACCATGAGATTTTCGTTGGGAGTGACAAGGATGGACAAGATTAGAAATGAGCAGATCAGAGGGACAGTGAAGGTAGAACAGTTTGGAGACAAAACTAGAGGCCAGGTTGAAATGGTTCGGACATGTGTTGAGGAGGAGTAGTGGATATATTGGACAAAGAATGTTGGG
The DNA here is from genome assembly GCA_033117975.1 of Parotocinclus spilosoma. Taxonomy (NCBI): domain Eukaryota; kingdom Metazoa; phylum Chordata; class Actinopteri; order Siluriformes; family Loricariidae; genus Parotocinclus; species Parotocinclus spilosoma. The sequence continues at coordinate 7,488 of JAVSBV010022617.1, read as the reverse complement.
GATGGAGCTGCCTAGCAGAAGGAGAAGTGGAAGACCTCTGAGAACCTGGATGTAGTGAAGGTGAACCTGGAGACGGTTTGTCTAACAGAAGAGGAGGCAGGGGATAGGGCAAGATGGAGGCAGATGATCCTCTGTGGCAACCCCTAAAGGGCGTAGCCGAAAGAAGAAGAAGAAGAAGAAGAAGAAGAAGAAGGATGTACTGGAGATCCGTGCTATAGAGTTAAAGCGTTGCCACTGTTTTAAAAAAGCGCACATTGGCTGCATCAGCTCGTTGCTTAGTCATATTGGTCCAACGGGGGTGCAACGAGGCGAACAAAGCAGCTGCTTTTTATGGTTAGAATTCAGAACAATCTATGAAGTTGCCTGGACCAATATGGCGAGGACGTTGACGCATGACCATGACCAATGTGGCGTCTGGGCATAATAATGTCTATGGCCTCGTTCGTTAGCTAAAAGTGTCGACTCAGTGATCCGACTCGCTTGTGAATGAACACATCAGTACCGCTGCGTGTACTTCCTGTATGTGTTAAGCACAGAAAGTAGCAGGACTTCAATGTGTGCTTTTAATTATTACACTGCGTTTCTCTCACGTATCGCAGCTTCATGCTTACTTTCCTGTTCAGCACATTTTGTTGTGTCACATACCTGGCTCCGATTGTCAGCCATGACTTCACTGAGCAGGAAATGTCTCATTACAGGTGCGTTATTTTGGTACTGCTAGGTAGCTAATTCGTAACTTATTGTATATATTACAGAAACATTAATAACCATAATGCAATACAGTTGACATATAACGGAGCCGCTGCCTATGCTTTTATAGCATATGTGCTTTTTGTCAGTTAAACCTTGTTCCTCGGATATGTATGAAGAAGTAGATCACTGAAATCATGCTATTGTTTATGCTATCTGCAAGTGTTATGCAGTAAAATGTTATTCCGCTTTGCATAGATAGTAGGAAGAAATGTTGCGTTATGTCTCTTTCTAACACATAATCTAAAAAAAGAGTTTAAAAGAGTCACTGTTTGCATTTAAATAAACAAACACTTATGCTAACTAAGAGCGCTTGATTGGATAAAGTGACCGAAAAATCTGAGAAATGGGACCTACTAGAGCTTTATTTTGCTGTATCATATGAAAGGAATACATGAATTAAATAATTGTTTGTAAACAAAAATGCAGTTGTGTTTGACAATTAATAAATTAAAAACTACCAAATGCATCTTTACTAAATCGTGTAGCCTAATCCGTTTCTTATGGCATTAAGAGCCACAGACATCCAAGTCCGATTGATTCTTCCTTCTGAATAAACACAGTTTCTTACACAACCCCTTTCACTCTTTTATACTCGTAACAATCTGTTCTGATGTACAAGTATAACTTTATTTAGTCATCTTCGTCCCTCATTTTCCCAGTTAGGCTGTTTCTGAAATACTTCAACTTTATTTTCGAAAGTGTCTTTCCAAAAATCAAATCCAACACATTTTCTAGTGACCCTAAAATGCCATCTTACGAATGAGTGGATGTGGTTATACTGTATGTCAACTATGCATTCCTTTAATTAAATTAATAATAAAATAATGAAGTTTACCCAATATAGCTTTTAATGCATTTGAATGCATTAATATATGTTAAATATAGTATGTCATCATTCAGGTTTTCCATAATGACCAGAAATATATCTATATATCTATTAGTGCAAAAATATCGAATAAACCAGCTACATTATTAGATAGATAGACTTTGTTTGGACTGCCTTTTGGAAAAAAAATAGAAAAAGAAATTGTATGTAATGTTACTTTATACAATATAATTATTAATAAAGTAAGATAATATTGTCTCAGAGACTTTATAAAATATAACATTGTTATGAGTTAAATTAAGGCAATGTAACTTTTTGGAAGCAATGATGGTGATGATTTTTGTTTCCGTTCTTCTCTCGAAATTAATCTGAATATAGCAATAAGATGCATGCTATCTATTTTGTGTACATGGTAAAGTCAAGTGAGCTGGTAACAAAATGACAGATACAATTCAATCAAAATGTCTTTATAACCTTTCACTTGTTACACATTTTGTTATGTTGCAGCTGCATTTTGTTATGGTTGCTAAAATAAAACAAAATTTCCCCCTTCGTTCTGCATTCAATATTCCGTAATGAGAAAGTGAAAAGAGAATTTTAGAAATCTTTGCAAATTAATTACAAAGGATAAACTAAACTGTCACACTAATTTGAGAGAAGTATTCAGACCCTTGACACAATGTTTCTACACATTGATTAAAGTCCACCGGTGGTAAATTCAGTTGTTTGGACATGATTTGGAAAGACACATATCTGTATATAACAAACTAATTAATTTGGAGAGAAGGGTCACAGTGGTCACTCTGGCTGTAGAAATCACAAAACCCAGAGTGGAGTTTGAAAAGAAAAGCACCTAAAGGACAATGAGACTGAGAAACAATATTCTCTGGTCTAATAAAGTAACTCTGGCCACTGCCATAAAGCCCATATTGGTGGAGTGCTGCATGTGCAGTGCGTCCAACGTTTGTAGTCAAGTCAATTACACTGATGTATAAATTAAAAACATTTGTGGAAACCAAATGTGCAAACATGCACTTAATATAGTGAACTTACTCGTATTACTTATTTCCAATACAAACATATTGGATGATTTAGGCTTCTTTTGTTTTTTTTCAGTGTCGTTTCTGTTTGGTTTTTATGACAACATAGAAAAAGTAAATGGAATAAGTATGAGCAATATGATTTTAAGAATTAAAAAATGTATGAATGTACTAGAAAACAAAAAGTTTAGATTTAGTAAAATCACAGTCACAAGGTCCCTTATCTTCTATAATGGTTTCTTTCATCAGAGATAGAATAAAGTCAATGTTCTATCATGCCTATGACAACTACTTGGAGAATGCGTTTCCCTATGATGAGCTCCGACCTTTGACTTGTGATGGACAGGATACATGGGGCAGGTATAAACATAAAGCTAACCACTCAATTACTGGTAACATATGTGTGTAATTAACAGATGTTGAACTGTACATAATGAATGGGTAAATTGTTGTGGTTAACGGGACTGTGGTAGCCTAGTGGTGAAGGAACTGGACTCTGGACCAGAAGGTCCAGGGTTCAAATCCCACCTTTGCCAAGCTGCCATGGTTGGGTCCGTGAGCAAGACCCTTAACCCAAAATTGCTTGAATTGTAAGTTGCCCTGGATAAGGGCGTCTGCTAAATGCTATTAAAAAAATAAATAAATTGTAGAATAAGAGTATTGCTCTTGCTACTTTTCAGTCAGTTAAATGACAACACACAGGGTTATTGTTCATTGTTGTGTTATGTTGCTTAATTGTGCTGTCAGAAACATTAAATATATTTTCTCTTTTTTTATTGCCTTAGCTTTTCTCTGACTCTTATTGATGCCTTGGACACATTGTTGGTATGAAATGTAGCAAAACATTTTGCAGATTCATTGATTATTTAATTTTTTCAATTATTTAAATTTCGCTTTTCTTATCGTAACTTTTTAATTTAATTTGTTGATTTGAACTACTGTTATTTCAGATATTGGGAAACCACACAGAATTTCAGCGGGTGGCTGCTCTTCTTCAGGACACTGTGGATTTTGACATTGATGTAAATGCATCTGTGTTTGAGACTAACATACGCGGTGAGTAACCAGTACAACATGCCTTATTATTATTATTATAAGAACTATATAGACTACAGGGCTGTTCAGTATGGTATCTATATATCGTCTGGTGTTAGAAAAATATCAGTTGTTTAATTTATGATCTATTTTGTTATATGGCAGTCTTTTTGTTCACTTCCCATTCAGACTAAAACACTATTCTCGTTTACCACCACCACAAAAGTCATGCGTTAGAGATGTACCATTCAGTGGTTTAGCGTGATCAGCCATAACTTTTGTGGCACGAAGCAGCTGGACAAAAACAGGCACACATACAGCGCAGTGCTTTTACTATACTTCAGAAAACCTTGTCAGTGAACCAAAAATAATTGCTCATTAACTGTAGCAAAGGTAAAAACTGTGGTATTAATTTGTTTGAAATCGCATCATAAATATAGTTTGTTATGTCATTACCAGCCATAAATACCCACTGATAATACCATAGTACCAAAGGATTAGTTTTTTTTATAAGCTCCTACTTGTCTGACAGTTTGTTTATGAAAATGAGAAACTAGTTAATGAATTTATAACCCCAACGCTGAGTTTCTGTACCAATCTACTGACTGGATGCTCTAGTAAATCTAGAAGCAAACTCCAGTTAGTTGCAGCAGCTCGAGTGCTGAATAGAACTAGAAAATGTCATCATATTAGTCTGGTTTTGTCATCTCTGCATTGGTTAACTGTTAACAAAACAATTGTAACATATAAAGTTTTGAATGAACTTGCAGAATCCATAACATCTAAAAAAAGTTTCAAGACTCTTAAATTCCTAGAATCATAAATATCACGGCAGAAAGAAGGGTATGCTCATACATAGCCCCAGCTACGGAAAAATGCCACACCTGTGTTCAGGAATCAAATACTCCCGATCTTTAAGACTAGATTAAAACTTATTTATTTACACAGGCATTCTGGAGTCTGAAGGACTAATATGAGGACTGGGACTGGTGCCAAAAGAACATCTCTGAGTGAAGATCTGGTTCAGGAAGAACAGATTAGAGACAAAGCAGAATGTGTAATTTAGAATGCTATGTACATGTTTGTGCCAAGTGTAGCATGAGACTTCAGCAACATGAGACTTCAGTATTACAGTGTAGTTAGAAGGGGGAATGGGAAACACAGTCAAGGGATTACACAACACACCAGCAACCCACCTCCAGTCTAGTCTAGTGACCCTGTCTGACACACCCACCCAAAAATCGTCACATTATAAAAGTGTACAACAGAGCAGGCAGGCCAAAGACAACCCCTGACTCTGGACCAAAGACAAAAAGGACCATCTAGCCCATTAGAAACAAGTCCAAAAAGCCAGGCTCTGTCATGGAGGGATGCTTGGGAGTCAGTGGAGTCAGTGCTCTTGGGAAAGGTAATTCTCAGTGCTGTGATTGCAACATTAAAGCAGAAAAATACATTAAGATCATTAATTCCTTTAATTTGTCATTTTCTTGGAATATCAATGCATTTATCAACATGACAAACCAAACCAAGTGAAGTTTTTAAAAAGTTGAAATATGAAGTATGGAAATCTCTGTCTTTCTTTGAGGAGCATTGTTTTCAAACATTTCAATTTAGTCTCACATTTGTTGATAACCTGGAGATCATCTGCCCATCTTTGCTCATAAAATACTCAGCCTTTCTTGGGTGCTGCTATTGTACCAAATCATAACAATCACCTGTTGGCATCACCTGTTAAAAACATTATTTAATTTTGTAATTGATTACTAGCTCTAAATTTCCCCATCCCAAGTAAAAAAAATGTGTTACAGGCCTCAAATGCAGAAATTGATTTTTATTACAAAATGAAAATAAGTTGACCAGGAAAAAAAACATGAAATATCTCCAGCTCATAGTGTCTGCGAAGAAATAAAAGTCAAAGTAAAGCAAGTAAGCAAGAAACACTGCATTTTATTTATTTGTGTTTTACATATTGCTTTTGATTTGGGGTTGTAACAGGATAAGAGATGCATCCATTGTCTGAGGAATCTTACTAAAACTGTTTCAGTGCTATGATTATAATGACCTAAATGCTGACTGAAATGTTTCATATTTTCTGTACCTATACTAAGGTAAAAAAATCTATATTTTGTATGTGGCAGATGTTAAAATAAATGTCAGTATTAGACTTTACACTGGACAATTTAAAATCTAATCTTTAACCTTTCAGACACAGTGCCTTATTTGCATATGCTGACCTGAATTTGTGTTTGGGATTTTTCAGTGGTTGGGGGCCTTCTGTCTGCTCATCTGTTATCCAAGCAAGCTGGTATCACTGTAGAAGATGGGTGGCCTTGCTCTGGTCCCCTGCTTCGCATGGCTGAAGATGTGGCACGCAAACTTCTTCCAGGTGAGAAAATATGATTAATTTCCTTTTAAATGCCTAGATAGTGTTTTGCATAGTTTCCCCTTTTGGTTAAGGTCTTGAGTAAAGCTGTTTGTCCCACCTACATAGCTTTTGTCAAAACATTATGTTTCAACTTAAATGTTCTTTTAAACCTTGCCCTGACCATGAACTCTGGTAAAACTATTTGACTTTTCAGTTAACAGTGAAAACTTCATACAACTATGACAAATAATCCTAATTTCTCCTACTTTATGGGGTGGCATGGTGGTGCAGGCAATTAGCACAGGCACCTCACAGATCCAGATGTTCAAGGTTAATTCCAACCTTGACTCTACCTGTGTGGAGTTTGCATGTCCTCCTTGTGATTGCATGGGTTTATTCAGGATCCTCAATTTTTCTTCTACATGTCAAAGACATGCATTAGGTTAATTGGCCACGCTAAATTGGCCCAGTGTAAATGTGACTGACTAGTATTGACAGAGTAGCCATTGATGCCAAAAGCAGGTTAAATAAAATAAACAAACGCACAAAAAATCCACTACATATGCTAGTGTTCAAGATCAAAGTTGTGTATTATTTGTAGTGGTATAACGGGCCTCGAATAATCGGTGATCCGTACGGATCACACCCCACGGATGGGTACACGAGTGAACGGCGGATCAGTTGCCAAAAGTTTGACTATGACAGTATGGAATGCAGTTTTAGTAATTATTATATAGTTGAAGTGATAATTTTCCAAACCTCGATACGAATATAAAGATATGTAAAGATGTTAAGATATATTCAAAGCCGCTGTGTCACGTGATTGCAGCGCGTTCTAAACAGTTACTGATACTAAAGTCATCATGGCTGCTAGAGAGAAGGAACTTAAAAAGCCTCCAGCATCACATATGTGGGATGACAGGGCAGACAAAACCGTTACGTAGCCTACCGTTTGTAGCCACTGTGGCAATAGAAAGCAATATTACCACAGAAATACATGGAGTATGGTCACACATTTGAAGCGGCATCACCCAGGTATGTCAGCGACGAAACGAGTAGCCAAGACACAACAACAGCTTCTTACCATGGCATTTAAGCAGCCCTTTGCTACTGAATCAGAGTAGGTTAAAGCTATTACCAAATCTATCAGGATGTTTCTACAGTGGGTATGGAAAGTATTCGGACAATTCCTTCAAATTTTTCACTATTAGTTTCAATGCAGCCATTTGCTAAAATATTTTTTTTTTCCATTTTTCCATTAATGTACACTCAGCATCCCATCTTGACAGAAAAAACATATGTAGAAATGTTTGTACATTTATTAAAAAAGGAAAACTGAAATATCACATGGTCATAAGTATTCAGACTCTTTTCTGTGACACTCATATTTAACTCACAATCTGTCCATTTCTTCTTATCCTTCTTGAGATGGTTCTACTCCTTCATTGGAGTCCAGCTGTGTTTAATTG
>JAVSBV010022607.1:0-12008 GCA_033117975.1 Parotocinclus spilosoma | reverse complement strand
CTCCTGTTTCCACCAGAACTGTCCGTCAGGATCCACAGGGTCAATATACACGGCCGGGCTGCTATAACCAAACCTTTATCTAAAACCAGGTGTTTCAGTTTCATTGTTTAACCCCTGTATATATATATATAAAAAGTGTAATCTTTTTTTAAATATTTGAATGTAATTTAAATATTACCACTCACACAAAAATAGTCTCTGATTTCACTATAGTGTGCAAGGAACTTGGCAGTTTTATTTATTAGCATACAGTGCTGTACAGCTACACTTTTATGTACTAGTTTGAATTTTTTTTTTTTCCTAGTCTGTTTTCCTGTTCATCCGTGCTTGACTCTCTTCTATTTAAAAAGACTAAGAGCAATGATGAACTTATCCAGAAAATCCTTCTCAAAGACATCGTCTGTCCTCTACGCAGGTGAACTTCTCACATTGTACATCAAACCCATTTTAGAGGCTATTTTGCTAAAAAATTATACGCTTTTGGCGATAATTATCATTTTTATTACTTTGGATGAGACTCAATTTCTGAAAGGGTATACATTCTACACCTGTGTGTGATTGCAGCCAAGGTTTTGTGGCTAAATGCAATGTGATGAATCTTCGGAAGCAGTTGCAGGATCGAGGCCATTGTCCTAGCTACACCACGGATGAAAAAGGTTTTCACTCTAGAATAATCATGTTACTATGAACTTACTTGAATTACATACTTCCAAGTCATTTTTAAATAGCTTTTTAAAAATATATCACCAACAAATATACTGTAATATATTGCATGATAAAAATTGCATAGATAAAGATTTCATTAACTGTGTGCTCCTCCACACAGATCCAGAGGAGTTTCTTACCCTTATAATGCAGGACATTCTGTCCTTGGAGCCACTGCTTAAACTGTGAGTATGAAACTATATTCAACGGTCGTTTTATTACACCTCCTTGTTTCTACACTCATTGTTCATTGTATCAGATCTACGATTACAGTCTATACTCCTTATATTTATCTATATACTTTGTTAGTCCCCTGTTCTCTAATGGTCAGGACCAGGACAGATCAGGTACAATTTGGGTGGCGGATCATTCTCAGCACTGCAGTGACAATGACGCAGTGGTGTGTTGTGCTACAATGATTGGACCAGACACAGTAGTGCTGCTGGAGTTGTTGTTTTTTTAACCCCAGCAGTTTATTTTAAATTATTCCAGCATCACTGCTGTGTCTGATGCACTTGTACCAGCATGACACATTGTTGAGAATGGTCCACTTCCTAAATAAAGGATGAATCAAAAGTCATGTGTTGTGTTGATATCTTTTAAACCACAAGGGAGATTGCAAATCTGGCAGCATTCTATTTCGGAGACAATTCGATTTTTGAGACAAATTTGGAAAAATGTACGCTTGGTAAAATATAGCCACTTTTAAAATGGCCACCATGTTCCAGGCATAGCCTAAAAAATAGGCCCCTCAAGTCATTATCAGATATGACATTTTACTTTTTGTTTCTGAAATAAAAGTGTCCTGTAGTTTCTGATCTGTGGTGGTCCTGTAGGGGTCCTAAACACAAGGGAACAAGGTAAAGGGGAATAACTAAGGACACTGCTCACAAACATTATGAGCAGTATACTTTGTTATTTTAAGTTAAATTATATTTCAAATGAATGCAAATGATTCCACAAGAACTGCTGGACAATCTGATCCTGTACATGCCCCATCACTATCAGTGTAATTTGACCATACACCCTACTGAACAGTCAATGTGGGGCACTCTTGTCCAGTTTGACATGCTTCTGTTCATCCCTATGAATATGTCGCTTACTACTCAATCACAATAGTTGAATTTGCATCTCATTTGCTTAATCGAATAAGTAGTAATAAGTAGAAACAAGTAGGTGTATCTGATAATGTAAATTAATAATATTAATCATTCTTTACTGCTCTGCTTTAAATGGGAAATCCATCATTTCTATATTTATATACATTTTTTGTCATTTTCCCTCATATATGTTAAAGGCAATCATGTTATCAGCGTAAGGGTGGAACAGAGATAGACGAGACTCCAAGTTACTTCTACCAAATCTTTATGGACTATAACAACAGTCTGGTTCTACCATCAGTTCAGCAGCTGCTAGAACATTCCTTTCACAACAACAGTCTCAGACTGGCCGAGGTGAGCCCTGTAATCTGTTATAATGTGTCTGAATAGCAAACTGAAGGATCCCCTCATTACTTGATTAATGTTTATTAATAATTAATTTGAATAAAACAATAACATTAGAATTAGATTATACTTGGTGGGATAAGCTTTAAATATGAAGGTAGGAAAATATTGTATGTATTGCTAACTTTTGTCCAGGCCAAATACACAGTGTTTGTTTTTGCAGACTTGTACTTGTGTTTCGCAAAAGCTTGGAGATTCTTTGAATATTGTAAAAATAACATAAAAAAGGTCCAGAATTAGTAATACATTGATAAATAATGTGCAATGAGATTTATCAAGGAGGTGTAGAAGGAGAGTTGGGAAAGCTCAAGCTTCTAGAATTTAGTTGTTAACTGTGGAAGGAAAAAAGGTCAAAGGGGCTTCTGGGCTGCTCCAGGGGCACATCATCCTGACATTATCCTATAAAAGTATCAGCAAATGTTTTCCATTTTATTTTATGACTCTTTCTAAAACCAGTGCATTAGAATTTGCAGAAATATGTCATTTGAGTTACATGTATATGTATATATATGTATACTGCTCAAAAAAATAAAGGGAAAACTTGGAGTTACATTGTGTTGTTTAAGTGTTCCCTTTATTTTTTTTGGAGCAGTATATGCATTGTTATTATAGAAAATCAGGAAAATATAATTTGACCATGGGTTCTTAAACTTTAAGTACTTTAAAACTGTAAGTAGTGATGAAACATTAGATACTAGATTTGGAAACACAACTGTAGATTACGTCCCCAAGGGCGTTTATACAGAGGAACAGAAACTCTCACAGCTGCCAAATGTTTTACAGATCACATTTAATCTTTTATTTTTATCTCATCTTTTAACTCCAGGTGCCTTCATGCCTGATCCTTACTATGCCTCGCTCTGGAAAGAAGTTTAAAATGTTCCCAAAAATCATTCCCTCGCTTGAGCTGGACGTCACTGCTCTTCTGTCCAATGGTAAGCCTCACTATGACTCTATAAATGTGGTCATTTGACCTTACAGTAAAATGAAAATAAGTAAAAGGTGAACTGGTCTAGTTTATAAAATAGCATCTGGTTATTAATACATATTGGGTTGCCATATCTGCAAGTAATAAAATAATTGCCTAGTCATTTGTACTTGTTTGTTTTGTATCTTGTATCTTTAGGTCCTCAGCAGTGTGTGCTCTGTGGGCAGCTGGCCTGTGTGGAGTGTGTCCAGTGCTTTGAAGACTCAGTCTTTAGCAATACAGGATTTAAATTCTTCTGTGACATCTGTTCACAACAGGTTTATCTCTTCATCACTGACCATTTGTATTGCATAAACACTTGAGAAAGTTACACTGGGACAATGGGGGCTAAATGCTTAAGGCTTTGGTTTACTGTTCAGAGGGTTTTTATTAGTGGTGTTCTAATCGATTGTCCACCGATCTTTATCGGCCGATTTCTGTGACAAAGCATGTGATCGGCGTATGCCTATCAATGCCTTTCATTGCCGATCACCTGTACTTTGCAGCCCGCAGAGGCCCTGAGTTCAGTTTTGTGTTCCCGCCCCCATTCCTTTACACTGCGCAGATGCAGGGAGGTAAATCATAAACAAACATGTCCAAGTGGAACTTTTAAACGGTATGAGAGAGTGATGTAAAGTTTGCATCCCGCAAAACATACAACGAAAAAATACCTCATGGAGGAAGCACATTAAAATGCTTTAACATAACTAATTTAATATAGCATTTAAAGAACAAACACTTGGCGGAGTATGGTTTTTGTGTCTCACTACGGATAATAAAAAGAAGGCCAGAACAGCAGCAGACAGAATATTTAGCCTGTTAAGAGCCTTGTTGTTTTATTATGTTTTTAATATGTTATCATTGATTATATTGATTATTGATGATTTTGTTACTGATAGCAGGTAAATTTGTGTTTTTCAGTTGTCCGCCTGACTGAATAGTTATGCATGCAAGTATTTTGTTTGTTTTTTTCTCGTAGAAAAAGTCTGTAAAACATGTTTTTGTCTAAGATAATTTTATTGTTCCCTTTTGCCAGATCACATAGCCAGTAGCAGTCATCATAACTAAATCGAAAAAATTACAGCCAGTCAATGTGATTGGTATCGCTGATCGGCAGTGATCGGCACTCGTGGGTGATCGGTATTAGAATCGGCAGCTTAAAACATAATCGGAGAATCCCTAGTTTTAAGTTTAAATCTCAGTTCTTCCAAGCTGTTGTAGTTGTACAAAGGATTATAACCTTCTGAAATATGTGCACCTGCAAAATACTGGTAACTACATTCCTGAATCTCCGAAACAGGTTATTTAAAATCAGACTTTTTTCTAAAACTAAGAAAGATTAAAGATTCTTTCTAAAACTTTTTGTGACTTGACAGTTTCTAATAAAGTGCGAGTTTATTCATAATGCATGCCAATCTCACACTTAGGTCCACTACCACCCCAGTAGAGTGTCACATAAACCTGCTACGCTGCAACTTCCTGAAGGATTTTCTCAAAAACGGGGATTAGGTGGTTCTGCTCACCCTCTTCCACGAGACACACTGGAGCTGTTTGCTGTGCTATGCATAGAGACAAGCCACTATGTTTCCTTCATCAAATATGGACCAAAAATAACTGACTGGATCTTTTTTGACAGCATGGCTGATCGACAGGGTGAGTGAACTGTGTATTTTTGTATTTATTATTTATATAAAGTATTTTTCAAAATAAGTCATTATTTAGGGGTGTGCGATTTATAATTTTTAATGAATTTTGTCAGTAACGAAAATTAGACAGTACTTTGGGAGTGTATATCTTGGGTCCAAAGTATTCGAAAGTTGTTCGATCTCATCTCTCTCGTCCTCCAGAAATGGCATATTTTTTCATGATGTAGTTGGTGGCAGCATTTATATCTTGCCACCTGTTTGTTAGGGTTCCTACCTTCCCCCCGGAGCGTTCGGTCGGTCGCCATTACAGAGCCATCGGTGAGGCGGTCTTTTATCCATTGTCTTGATTATGCCCTTATCCCGAACAGCTGATTCATGCCCTATAAAGGCGTGGTTTTTAGGGTTGTTCGGTGCCAGGTCATCACGGTGCTACCGGGCGTCCATCTCCGTTCGGTTTGCTCGTCTGACCACCGGCGCCCTTGCGCCCTACTGCGTGCCTGAGACACTGTTGCTTTGCTTGTTGTAAGGCATGTTTGCTAAAAGACTCCACTAAAGTTTGCTGAGTATGTTTTTGTGCTGGTACATAGGCTGTTTTAAGCCTGTCGTGGACAGCTGATGCTGAAGTTCATCATAATCTTCATATTTTGCATGGTAGGTTGTTTGCATATAGTGAATTAAGTCAGTTGTCAAACCATCTTTAGTAGCAACTAATTTCTAACATTATTTGCAAATTGTTGTCTTTTGAGCAACATTCACCTTTTTAAAGCCAAACCACCAATGTGCGAGTGAGGATCAGTCACATCCAGCAATTTATTCTACTCACATATACTGCAAGCCGGTGGTGTCTGTATTTTGTCTCCTGGTACAGTCCGTTCAGTCATTTTTAACTTCATGTGCTTTTAGGAAGAACGCCTAAAATGTGTTTTACATTGTGCATGCACAGTAGCCTGTCCAACCTAGCTAGGTCAATGTGTGAACTTTTAAAGCGTGTTTTGTTTATTTTGCAAAGTGAGTGACATAAAAGCTACAATTAATATTACAGTACACAAAACATATCGCACACCCCTACTGTTAAGGAATGTGTACAGGTTTCAGTGAACTGTTTGAACTGTTTTAGGTGAACTTGATGGCTATAATATTCCTGAGGTTAAAGCATGCCCGGAGGTGGCTCGTTACCTCGCTATGCCTCTTGCTGAGCTGGCCAAACAGGGACCTCGTGAAATGGAAGGTGTGGCAAAGAGACTCTTCTGCGATGGCTACATGTACTTGTACCAGAGCCCCAGCATGGCTCTCTATCGCTGATCCAGTCAAGTCATGCTCACACTTGCACATGTAAAGAGAGTAAGCACACACTTTGTGAATGACATATCTACCTTAAAGATCATTTAAAGAGCACTGACATTTAATTTACTTGCTATTATGAAGTCTTGAAGTCTCTCATAAACACTTTATATGTTTTTGCCTTTTTTGGCCTTAATTGCAAAAGTGTATTGCTTTTTATTTGAACAGTGATTGAAAGCTGTGTAAAATATCCCATAATTTTTAATTTAATTATAGTGTGTTTATACATACATACATATAGGCATACACACTGGGATGTAATGTAACTATGTAATGGATGGTTCTACTGCCATATACATAAATTTTTTATTTTTTTTTGTCATTAAGCTGCTGTAGTACTAATTGATTTTTCTTACTGCTGTTTATTTGATATGGATGTGGATATGTATTTCAGGAACATACATTTAAAGGTGACATATTATACCCCTTTTACCCCCTCTGTTCAGTATACCAAAGATCAAACTGTAGGTCACACTTGAGCACGTGAGCACGCGTTTCTTTTTTTACAATTCACATATTTTAAAAAAGAGCTTAAAGCTACTATGAATGCAGAGCCAGGCACAAGCCAGCAGCCCCCACTATCTCTCTTAAGCAATGAAGAAGTTTCCATTAAAAGACAAGTTCAACACAAATGTGTCTGTATGCTGTCATTTATCATTTCTCATTCTTAGACGGAATCGGCTGATCATATGTTTAAAAAAATCGGCAAGTGGAATCGGTAGAGAAAATTGTAATGGTGCATTTCTGCCAAATACCATAATATATGCGCCCAAGCACTGAAAAATTGAGTTTTACATATGTCCCTTTTAAATGCTTTAATTGTTTCAATGTCTATGTCAAATATTACCATTGCAAGATTGTTTTTAAAGCTCTGATATTGAGAACAAAATAACAAAAACTTAACCTCACTACTGATTAACTGGGGGCGAGTTACAGTGTTCCATCTCACTGAAGGCTCCACAGGGGCCATTTTGGATACAGCACAAATGTACGGGTGCTTCTAATAAATGTTAGCACGTTAACTTTGCCCGTCCTATTTTTTTTACAGCAATGCAGAACGCTTGGCTGCTGAACTATTGTGTGATTTTATTACAACGTTTACATATAATCTTTATAAAATCTTTAATTTTCTTTAAAAAAAAACTCTCAAAACAAAAAATACACTGATTGGGATTTAAAACGATGGCATTTAAGCAGTGATATCATTGTAAAACCCTTTAATTTCGAGTGTCTATAACATTCTTTTCAGATAATCCACCTTAAGAACAATATAATCTGTCTGTGCCTTAATGAATATAATGCTCTGTGCCTTAATGAATTTCTTTGTCAGTAGAGTAAGGTGAAGATAGCCCTGATTGACTTGACAGCAAAAAGAGCTACATTTTTTTAATGAAAGCTTGTAGTTTAACTGGTTTATTTAGGACATCTCCATCTGATTCTGAGGGTTGCTCTAAAGAATGGATATAGATGCTGAAATTACATTAAATAGCAGTGTGATGTCTAAAGGACTGGGAAACAGCTTTTGTTGTGATAAGTGCTTTAAGCTGCAGTTCATATAATCCACAGTCTGTTAAGCATGATGAGCAGTGCTGTAAAATGTACACCTGGCACTGGCCGGGAAAAACCCTGCAGCAAAACTTCCACTGATAGTCAAAGTAACATTGTGTAAGAGTGTGCTGACAATGCACCACAATAATTCTGTGTTTTCTGCAGGGACAAAATTGAACAGATGCATTTTTTCAATTCTTTTTGACTTAGTTCGATTCTAAAGTTTATCTTCAAATGTGGAGAAATGTTTAAAAACAATGTTATATATTTCTCCCACTACAGTACATAGTACTATTAAATGAGTCAAGGAATCTGATGCATTCCAGTATGTAAAGGGCAAGGGCATAAGCCTTAAGTGTGATCTCAGATCTCTCAGATAGCACTGCATCAAGAACTGTCATTCATCAGCAGCTAATATACCCTAACCACCAGGTAAGGGATTACTTTAAAAAAAACTTTTTTTTTAAACGCTACAATAGGGAGGTACATTTACAAATGGCACTTTTTTGACACATTTGACTCATTTTACTGTGCAAAAATATGATTTGATTTATTTTTTGCCTAGAAATGTTGTCAACTTCTCTGGGCTTGGGGAAATTAGGGATGCACCATCACACTGTGGAACATGTATTGTGGTCAGATCAAACAAGGATTTGTTGGAAATGGAGAAGAAATGGATGCAGTGTGCTCCAGACCAAACACAAAAAAGATCATCCAGACTATAGTTGCACACCTTGAGACGTGGTTGCAGGAAAGATGGGCCATATTAACACCTGAAACACCTATCACTTAGTTAATGCATCTTTTAATTAGCATTTTCCATAATGTCCCAGACATATTCTTGACTTCCTTTACTTAAATAAACTATGAATATTTATGGTTATCTCTTGTCATTATTCTTTCATATTTCACTGAGGGCAACCAAATAATGAGCTTAATTGTGGTACAGGGAAGGGGGAGACCAGGTACTTTACTAAATCTTCATAAATAAGCCGATTAAAAAAACACAGTTCAGCTGTGGCTAGAATAGTCCTAATATAACAGCCTTAGACTAGCAATTTTAGGTGTATTTTACGTGTTCTGTTGCCTCGTCTATTCACTCTGTTTTGAACAGAGTGTCTTTGCCCTGCAGAGGGAGCTGTTTGCCTTTTTTTCCCAAAGATTCGTCATTGTAACTGGCAGGGGATTTTAGAGTGAGAATATTACATTGACATATTCAGACTGCAACTGGGTATCCAATTTTTTATTCCAATATTTTTGGTAAGAATTGTATTTTTATGAACAGATTTTTTTGTTAAATTAAATCAAGCTGTTTTTATTTGTATTTTTTTTACCTATATTAGTTTCAATAGATCTATTTTTGTTTAAGCTATTCATTTGAAAAATAAAAAGAGGATTAAAGCTGTAACAATGTTAAGGACCAGTTAGCTAAATAAATATAAAAAATAATAACCCGATTGATGACCAGAGATCCCTTTCATTTTATTGTTTGCCAAAATGTAGGGCAAATAAATATTATATTTGTTTCTAAATTTTTTCCTGGGTGTCTAGTATCTTTGTATTGGACCTTGGCATTGGCTGAGAATTCCCACCTCAGTGCAGCCCTAAAAATTATTATTTAATGATGTAATAGTGTTTTTTGCAAGGATGTTACTTACGCTTAGGGCAAATGCCAGTTATAGCAATAGGTCAACAAGGGTATTTTGCCCTCTCCATTTTTAATGAACTCAGTGAACTCAATGAACCTCATATCACAAAAGATAATATTTTTATAACATTTTAGTAATAGATTTAGTGTTGCAACTGTCGTATGTTCACAATGCATGGTATTTTATTCATTGTTTGTTATTTGTTTTTAATCAGAAAACACAAAACTACGTCTTCCCCTTGCCCCCCATGGGTTTACTCAGGGCGCTCTGGTTTCCTCTCACAAAGTTGACAGCAATACATTAAGACCTATTGTCTTGGAGTGACTAGTTCACAAACACATACAGATCTGATGTTATCATGTCCACATACTTTTGACCCTGTAGGGTAGATCAGAGTCATTTTAGACCACTTTTCAGTGGTAATGCTAAATGTTAATAGCTTTTTTTGTGCACTCAGTTTTACACATATTTACACATTTGTGAATCAAATGCATATTAGAAATTGTACTTGTTATAAAATTGTACTTGTAATTGTAAATGTTAAAGCATTTACACCACATTTTAATGTGTATGCACTTCTGATAT
The DNA here is from genome assembly GCA_033117975.1 of Parotocinclus spilosoma. Taxonomy (NCBI): domain Eukaryota; kingdom Metazoa; phylum Chordata; class Actinopteri; order Siluriformes; family Loricariidae; genus Parotocinclus; species Parotocinclus spilosoma. The sequence goes on along the minus strand of JAVSBV010022607.1, from coordinate 2,062 downwards.
GGAGATATCACTTCTCATTACTGATTAACAGCACATGAAAAGTAGTAGAAATGAACAAAAGCTATACCATTTTCCTAATTATTATGCAGGTTATATGTGAGATTCTGTTTGCAAACTGTAGAATAGTATTTTTAAAAAACTTCCCCTCCTTGGTTCTCCCCCATCTGACTCTCTTTGTCTATCTGTCTCCCCTTTTGTTAGAACAAAGGGAATGCATGAATAGACAGATGCCACATGCAGAAATCTTTCTCTTCATAACTGACTATCACAGACAGAAAAAAACTGTGACTGCTCGGGCCAATAGAATAGATTACAACATAACTTTTCTCTAAAAGCAAGTTCAAGTAAGATTTTAATATATGCTTTTTGTTGTTTATTATCCATGTGTTTCCGGTGTTGGGTTAGAGCTGTTTTATTCAAAGGAAGAACCAGATGACAAGTCTCTGTGTTCAAAATAATGTATTGAGTTCACAGTTACAGTATAATCAGATTTGCTGAATACATTGGTATTATACACAGAGTAAACATAGGCCTTTAAAGTGACTCACACACAGGTTCGTCTTACTATCCTGATGGGGACATTCCATTGACATAATAATTACTGTGGATAATTAATGCTACTCCTATACACTAAACCTATCCTCAATAAACCTAAACAAAATCATTTGACTCATTTGGTTTTTCAAATGAAAGTTGCTAAGTCCTTGTAGTGAGTAACCAAATGTCCCCACAAGGTATAAAACTGACACATTGTTCTATCCTTATGGGGACATCTGGTCCTCTTAATGTAGTACTGTATAAACATGACACCCCACACAAGCACAATAATGTAAACAAAGACAAAAGCCACATATTGTGTGTTACAACAGGGCATGATGTTAAACAAAAGATATGATATTACACAGATATTCATATGTCAAAATAAAACTTGCGCAGTCTGTGGCATTGTGCAGTGTCAGTGTCAAGCCTTTTATGGTGGCCAGTGTAAGGTATGCATGTTCAATAATCATGCTGTCTAATCAGCATATTGATACACCACACCTGTGAGATGGTTGGAATGTCGGCAAGGAAGAAGTCCTCATTTTGACAAAATCGCTGAGTTCTGCTTATGAAAGATGGGAGCCAAAACAAAAGTGTTACATTTATATTTTTTGTTTAGTATAAGAGAGCGTGAAAAGACTTCAGCTGTGTGAAGATGTTCTTCAGTATGAAGAGATTACAACAAAAAGGATATTAAATGTTGCCAGACAGGTATCATACAAAGTACAATGCAAAGTGGATAGGTTACCCAGGAAACAACTAAGACTCCATTAATCCATTAACATAAACTGTAATTACTTCTTTGTCCCTGCAGCTTGTTAATTGTAGAGATGCACTGCATTAGCAAGTGATAGCAGTCAATAAACTGCAAAGCTGATCAAAGAAAGAAATGTGCTGGCCTGACATCAAACACACTGTGTTAAAACTAGAGAGAATAATGACTTTATGACGTGCATTAGTGAGCAGATCCATAAAGTGTGTGCATACTCTTCAAAGTCCCACTAAATCCCCCTAATCTGGAATGAATGTGTACACATTATGCATTACAATAGAGCCATACCAGTTAGTAATTTGGAATAAAATAAGATTTTTTTCTTATTTTTATTTAACTATATTTCTTAACAATACCATATACAACAATGAGCCAGAACATTATGACCAATGACAAATCAAGTAATGAATAATGTTAAATCGAAAAATATTATTAAGTCAAGTCAGATTTATTTATATAGCGCGTTTTACAGTGGTGCATTGTCTCAAAGCAGCTTTACAACATTATATGATTTTACAAACCCAAATTCAGCAAGCCTTGGTGATAATGGTAAGGAAAAACTCCTTAAATTATGTAAGAAAAAAAACCTTAGGAGGAACAAGACTCAAAAAGGGTCCCATCCTCCTTAGAGGTCAAATGTTAATATGGCATTCATCACAGCAACTCAACTCAGCTTTATTTCTATAGCACCTTCAAAACAACAATCGTTGCAACAAAGTGCTGCACAATTTTAAACAAAGCAATACACAT
>JAVSBV010022597.1:0-12008 GCA_033117975.1 Parotocinclus spilosoma | reverse complement strand
TCGAGAAATTGAAAAGTGCTGAAAAATTAAGATTTATTTGTATTTTTTTCCTCCCTCCTCAGTAGATTCTTAAGTAGAAACATCCGAGGAACAAGAGATTAAAAACGTCTGGCCTAAGGAGAGGAGCGCACAGCCAATGATATCCTGACATTCAACGGAGCATCTGTAGAAGTTCACCAGCAGCTCCTTGGCTAGGGCATATCTTATGAGATAGATTTACATTTCCAGCATTTAGCAGACGCCCTTATTCAGAGCGACTTACAACTTATACAGTTTTACAATCCAAGCAATTGTGGGTTAAGGGTCTTGCTCAAGGACCCAACCATGGCAGAGGTGGGATTTGAACCCTGGACCTTCTAGTACACTATATTTAAAGTAGTTCTTTAGAAGTACTTTTTTTCTAATTTAATGAGGAAGTAATAAAAGAAAGCACAAGCTTAGTTGTTTTCTATGCTATTATGTTATGCATCAGTAATAATAGGATATGCAGCTTTTCTAATGAAAAAGAAAATAAAAACTAAACAATTAAATGTAGCTAAAACTCTGGCCTTTGTCATTTAAGTCATGTGATTTTCTGTTTTCTTAATTACATTTCAGAAGTGATATATGGGCTAACATGGCAGGGGAGGAGTAGAATATATTAATATATTAAGAGATTTACTGGAATGCCATCCTGTATTAAAATATGTCCCTTGTTGCTAGAAATTAAAAATAGCTGTTGTAAAAGGTCCCCTTTTCCTAAGCTTTCTGTCTCTATTAGGACGAAGACAGCAGCTGTTTGCTCACATGATGAAACTAGAGATTGTGCTTCAATCCCAGTGGAACTGTGCCAATATAGAGATCCAATTAAGTAAAGCAAAAAATAATCATGACCTAAGTTTTGATGAGTAAGAATTAATTCAACAATATAAAAAACTGAACAATCCATCATTTTAATAATGATGTCATGATACTGTTCACCACAGTGTGTACAGTTACAGCGTTTGGGATGACAACTCAAGCCTACTTGATTAGACCTGAAATGTTGATGTTAAATTGTTTATATAGCGACAGGTCTAGAATAAACAGCTATGTAGATAATCAGTGGTATTGCCTCTTTACTGCATTTTGCTCATCATAATATATTTACATTTATAACTGTAACACAGATTCTTATTTAAAAATGTGTTCAATAAGAGAGTCCTTTTTTAAAGGTAAACAATCACTGAAACCGTAATCTTATTTTTGACATTTGGGAGGCACAAAGCATTTTCCTTATGTACAGTTGGCTTGGTATGCTACCTGGTTAGTTAGTTAGTTAGTCATCCTAAAAATTAGGATATACTTCAAAATGAAATAGCCCATAATTAAATATGCCCTAATTTTTGTGAGCAGTGTATAATGCTTTGGCTCTTCCGCCATCACAATTTAAAAAAACAATGAAAAAAATGCACTAATTTTATGTGTGTTAATTTTTAAACAATTCTTAAACATACTGACCTTGACTTACTGAATGTCAGTATTGCATGAAATAATCACAGTTACAACTTTTCCATATTCCTGGTCTTCTTTTTATCTTGAATATACTGCTAATAGGCAGAACTGTTGGATTGCTTGGAGATGTTTCATAAATCAAGACATTTAGTTGAGCCATACATAATGAAGGGAAGAATTATTCATATTGTATGTTCTGTTCTTTGAGATCTTTTAACAATGCCTTATGTTCCTGTGAGAACAAAATGTATTTGTTTGTGTGCTTGTTAGGTATTAGCAAAACTCTTCTTTGATGTTACTGTTGCATCCAAGCCATTGTCAGTTGTTACTTTGGATTTTACTCAAGCATCTAAGTAACAAACAAAACTTATCAACTCATCAAAAACGTGGCAAACATACCACCCACTGTGCAAACAGTGCTTATGCTGGCATACTAGGGCAGAAGCAACCAAATAATTGAGGCTATGTATAAACATGGTGAGAATAATACACAGATAAAAATACACAAATTAAATGTTTGATAGTGCAATCATAATTTAGTAATTTTCACATTCTTCCACCCATCTGAAGCCATACTGGTATATGACACAGCAAGTCACAATTCAAGATATATTTCAAAATATAGGTAAAAGTGTCATTTTATAACCAGCATGGTGCACATATTTTCCAGATATAAAACATACTATGCATTATATACTCTAGTTACACTTGGGGTGAGGGGTATATGGATACCAGTGGTGTTATATATTTGTTACACAAGCGTACACAGCATACCCACTAGATCAGTATAACCACTTAAAATGGAACTTGATAAGTCGAATAAACTCCTGCTGGCATTGCATTGAGCGTTTGTCTCTGCTCCTTCGTCCTGGCGTTACATGGAGGGCACTAATATGACTGATATATGCATTGACAACTGGTTTGATGCTAAATACCCATATGTATGTATGTATATGTATATAACGTTTAATTTTTTTACAAAAACTTTGATTTCAATGCAGATAGTGTGAGCCTGAGATATTTTATGTTTTGCCTGGTCAATTTCTTTTCAAACATCTATTCATGCATTTCACACCTACAATACGTTCCAAAAATGCTGGAATGGTAATGCATTTACCACTTTTTTTTTAATGTTGCCATTTGTTTTCACCACACATTAAATATATTTTGGAACAGAGAATCCCAAGCAATTTAGCATTTTAATTTACATTTTGTCCTATTCTTCTTAAGATGTCATAAAATGTACAACACTAGGACTGCAAGCAAATCAGCCTGTACCCTCTTCTTCCACAGCCATGGCTTTGTAATGTGTGCTACATGTGCTTTTTCATTGTCTCGTTAAACAAATGTATCTCTTGAAAAGATGATCTTGTGGGTAGCACATGTTGCTATAAAATCTCTGTACTTTTCTATATTAAAGAGTAAATGTCCTTTGCTAAGGGCACTGATAGTCTTTTTATTTTGTCTAATTGGCATTTGTAAAAGCAACCCCATATTGCAGTGCTTGATAAAGCTTTGCCAAAGTTATCCCTTGCCCATGTGATTAAATCAGTTATTAATGCTATACCACCATCTAAAATATCTACTTTTAACTTAAATGTAATTACATAACATAATTTAACATTTAACATAATAACATTTAACATAATTGTTTTTTCTTTTTTCATTCATAACTAGCTCTAAATTTCCCACATCTTAATTTTTTTTTTATGTTTTGCAGGTCTGAAATGCAGGTGCGGATGTTTATTAACAAATACAATTAAGTTGGTCAGAGAAAACAGGTTTATACTGTTTGCTCTGAATTAAGAAAGTAAATGTAAGCATACGGTGTGTTTTAATAAGCACCTTCCAGACATTGCCATACATTTGTGGTTGCATATAAATAAAAAGTATTATATAGCATATTGTATGTCAAATTCTTTAAAGAAACCTAGCAAGAGTTAAATGTGCAAAGTTTACTTACATCATACATTATGAATTCTCAACCAAAACAGCCTGCATGGGCCATTAATGCTATTAATGAGTTTAAGAAGTTGAAGGTGCAGTCTCATTACTGAAGTCTCATTGGTAATAGTGTACAAATAAATTTCCCTTATGGTTTAGTTGTTATTTTTTAATTGGATATAAAACGAGTTGATATTGCGCCTACATTTTATGAAGAAACTATTAGCCAGTGCCATTGTGTCAGCAATAATGTTCAGGAACAAGTTTGCTTTTTTTTCTCAGGGTCTTATCTAGATCAAATGTGCACCAGCTCAATTGTGTTGCCTAAATCACTCATTCAGACTACGGAAATTACCTCTGCACAGTTCATACCCATGAGCTTGCCAGGTTTATCCAGGCTCAAACAATGAGGACATGTGTTGACAGTTTGTTTCACCTATTCCTCACAGCGATGTTCCGAAAGCTTTTGGAAAGTCTTCTGATTAGTGGACAGTCTTAATGATTTGAATTGGACATGTCAAAAGATGACATTAAGCCAACATAAATATTGTGGAAGGAATCAAAACCAGAAGTTCATATGAGGAATCCCAAAAATATCTCAGAGTTGGGTCTGTACTATAAAGAGAAATACCCTACAAGCTGATGTGCAGAATCAACAATTACCAGAAACATTTACTTTAATTTATTGCTGCATGTGGGCTTGACATGAAATATGGATGGCCAAGGTTCATATACTTTTACCATTCACAAATGGCCAATATCAGATAATTTCCCTACATAAATAAATGACCAAGTGAAATATAAATAAGGTTAATAAGTACAAGATAAAACTGAGAACAGACTGGTTACTGTAAAGGGTAGTGGTGCTTCTTCAGTTTTCTTCTGTTAACCATCGTTACCTCGGAGGAAGCATATGCAGTTATCATTGCATTGCATTAAAAGGGTTTCACAGGCAAAAACAATGCACCTTTTAAAATAGCACCAAAAAGCAACAATTTATCAAATCACCAAGAACTTCAACAGAAGAGCTTAATTTTCAGTGAAGAAGACTTCAGGGTGTTCAAGAAAATCAAGCAAGCATCAGTACCTAAAGAGGATACAGCTAGGAGATCATATCAGCGCAGAACTTGCTCAGGAATGGCAGAGGGCAGTTGTGAGTGCTTCTGAACACAGTGAGACAAAGGCTTTAGGAGGACAGCTTGGTGTCAAGAAGGACAGCAAAGAAGCCACTTCTCTCCAAGAAAAAACATCAAGAACAGTCTGCCATTCTACAGGAAGCATAGAGGTTTGACTGCAAAGGACTGTTATAATGATTTTTTCTGATGAAGCCCCTGATTGGAAAAATGCTTGTTTGGAGATGAAAATGGGTGAGTGTTACCATGAGTCCTGTGTGATGCCAACAGTGAAACATCCTGAAACCATTTATGTGTGGGGTTGCTTCTCTTCCAATATAGTGGGTTTGCTCAATGTTTTGCCTAAGAACAGTTCAATGAATAAGGAACGTTATTAAAAGATTCTTCAACAGGATTTTTTGACTGTATATTTTACAGATACCTAATTATAATAACTAAAACATTATAATATAAAAATAGTTGATCATAACATAAATGTAGACTGATATGTAAAACCTTTAGGCAGCAGCTCCCCCAAAGGCCGGGTGTTTTTGCACAGTTCATTTAAAAATATACTTTTTTAAAAGTAAACCATTGTGTTCTGACTGGGAATATGGTGAATGTTCATTTCTTAATTTTCCTTATGTGAAAATAAAGGCATAAGACTTTTTTTTGTTTGTTTCTGCTGTCAAAAACCTTTGATTGTACCAGTCTATATTCTCAGTATTTAAGTAGTGTGTTTAGGATCTGCCAAGTACATTGCTTGTATCTTTGCTTGACCTGTACCTCTTGTTGGTAGATGAATAGTAGTTAAGTCATACAAGATGTGTATCTAATGCAAACTTTGAATGACATGTCTCTGCTGTGAGGCAATTTCTTCCAAAAAAATTTAGTCTTATGTTAGTTTCTTACTACTGTAATTTGTATAATTGTTCAGAGCCTTACCTCTAGACCCCCCTAGTCAAAACTTAGCCTCCTATTCATAAAGTTTTAGTAATGCCTCTGTGTACAAACAAGGATTGTGCAACATACTAAATAGAAGTGCAAAGTTGATACATGGACAGTGGTTTTTCAGCGCTTAGAGAACTCTTGATCATAAATAGGTTTTAGTTTCTAGTACTGCCAACCTGCCACTGTTGCACCCTTGAGCAAGTCCTTTAACCCTGAACTGCTTGAACTGTACCATGTAAAATTTTATTAGTTGCAAGTCACTGCATATAAGGACATCTACTAAATGCTGTAAATGTACCAATTATACACTTTTGTTGTTTAACAGTCACACAAATTGCAAATATTAATACTACTGCATGTTCTAGTTTTTAACCAGACATCTATTTTGTCGTTTGATTATCCTCATAACTAGCACTGTATAAGATGCATAAATTGTGAATTTTATTTCAATTTCCACATGGAGGACTAAATAATAAAATGTAAAACAATGTAAAATGTAACTGAACTTATGAGGCAGGTTTGATTTTATACTTACCAGCAGTTCTATCAACACTGCTCATCCCAGCAGAAAGCATTCCCTTTTATTGATCGAACATTTGAGGTCATTCTTCTGAGGTCAAAGCATCAAAAAATATTGCTACACCCTGACCAAAACCAATGTCATTGGTCATTTCATGGCTTGTTTATCAGAAATTACATAAGACAGGAATTGTCTGGGGAGCACTGACCTTTCAGATGGTGATGAAAAATTTAAGACCTCAGCACTATTAGTGGGATGGACAATGAACTCATATTACCACTGACTCTTGGTACACGTTTCTCTGAATCTGATACCTCAGATCTGATATCTGATAAAACTAAACCCCATTGAGCATTTATGAGAAATTTAAAGACAGAGCAACCAAGCAGTAAGTAACAAAATCCTCTTTGGAATATTGTGAAATCATGCAAGGATTAAGTAGACCATCATATTTTGCTCAGACTTGCAGATTCCATAGATCAGATGCTGTCGTTATTGCAAAAGGGTATTAATAAAATCAAACAATCAACCTTTCAATTGAATATTGTGTTGATTACATATTTTGTAATGAACATAAAAAATTTAAACATTGTCTAAAAATAGATTACATTAAAAGTAAAATAAAACAAATTTTGTTAGTGGGGGGGCACAGTATCTACAGAATCTCTAAAGTGTAAGACAAGATCATGGTCTGCTTACAAATCAAATTACAACTTCATATTTTGTAGACTTTCACCATGCAGTTAGATGGATAGTTGCTAAATTAGTATTGTGGCTTCATGAGAGAATGAAGCAAACCAGAGAAGTTTGCTCATAACATGTCTCCCAGTTGCTTGGTGGACATGCACAAAAAAAAAACACCCACTCACAGTCATAGGTCAGTATGTAGCAAGAGACACAAAGCTTTGTGAATCCCTCTGCAAATTGTTGGCAAGTCTTGCAGGGCTTGCATGGAATATTAAAAACTGGTGTCTCCACCGTGAAGTCTTAACCAGCTTTCCACCAAGGACAAACGCAAAATAGGCATGATCTTTGCCAGGAGATTTACCAATGCATTCAAATCTTGACATTCCACTTGAATTCCTCTTTAAATGGCATCTGCTAGGATGACATAGGCTGAGCATTCGCCGATTGTGGGCATCTTATGAGCTGCAGAATAAATATATTCTAAATCATGCCAGAACTACAATAAGAGATGCAGTGCAATACCCCATGCTGAGCAACTTATTCAGCACTGAAACGTCCTTGGACCAGTTTATTGAGTTACGGATTAGCATGTCATTGCTAGGGACAGGAAATTCAAGGCAGTCAGCATGTGCCCTTGTTCAAAGTGCTTGCAAGGAGCTTCATTTCTCCGGTTTCTTGGCTCAGATATAGAATAGATGCTTTGTTGTTCCTAAATAACTATAGTAATTTGTTTATCCTTTTATGTAGTGTTTCTTTTAAACAATGTAAAATCCCAAACAAGAAAAAGATGGGACAGCATGGAAAATGCATATAAAAATGTGCTTAGAGTAAATTTTATTTACATCTATTCCTGCATTTTAGGCCTGCAGCACATTCCAAAAAGATTTGGGGAGAAAAAAATGATTTTAGGGGCAAAGACAGACAAATAATTATTGCTAACACATTTGTTTACTTTTACATTTAAATTATCTCACAAAAGTAAGTAAACCCCTATCGTTTTCTAACTATTTTATTATATCCTTTTAAAGGACAGCACTGAAGTTATGGCACTGTGATACAATGTAAAGTAGTTGGTCTTGTATAACAGTAAATTTGCTGTGCCCTCAAAATAACGTAACACACAGCCATTATTATCTAAACCACTGGCACTCAAAAGTGAGAACACCCTCACCCTTTACACAAGTGAAATGGCCAAATTGTGCCCAGTTAACCATTTGCCCTCAGCGGTGTCATCTAACTCATTGTTACTTATTGTTATCATTGACTCAGTGTTACAAAAAATGTGAATGGGAAGCAGGTGTGTTAATTTTGTGTTATTGCTCTCACACTCCCATACTGGACACTGGAAGTTCAACATGACACATCATGGCAAAGAACTCCCTAAGCATCTGAAAAAAATTGTCGCTTGGACCTAGGCTATAAAATTATTGCCAACATCTGAAACTGAGCTTCAGCATGGTGCATAAGACCATACAGTTGTTTAACCACTGTAACCAATACAGATTGTGGTGGGGGGTCAGCCTGTCAGTGCTCAAATCATTTTCTGCACACTGTATCAAATTGGTCTGCATGGATGTTATCCCAGAAGTAAGCCTTTTATATTTAGGGAAGCATGAATGAAAGCTTGTACTGTGACATACTAAAGCAGAGCATGATCCCTTCCCTTCAGATCTGGGCCACAGTGCAGTATTCCAACATGATACCCATGACCCCAAACACACCTCCAAGATAACCATTGCCTTGCTAAAGAAAGTGAGGGTAAAGGTCAAGCATGTCTCCAGACCTAAATCCTATAGGAGCGCAAAGTCTCGAACATCCACCAGCTCTGTAATGTCGTCATGGAGGAGTGAAGGAGGATTCAAGTGGCAACCTGTAAAGCTTTAACTTAATGCCCAGGAGAGTTAAGGCAGTGCTGTAAAATAATGGTGGCCACACAAAATATTGAGACTTTTATACATTTTTACTTAGGGGTTGTCAGTGGTTAATACATTAATGACTGTTTGTTGAATTACTTACAGAAAATGTACAATGTTATACAAGCTGTAGACTGACTACTTTACATTGTATGAAAGTGTTGTATATTCAGTGTTGTCCCATGAAAAGATATAATAACATATTTACAATAATGTGAGAAGTGTACTCACCTTTGTAAGATACTTTACATATTTACAGTGTATAATATTAAAAGATACAAGAAATCTGGAGGATTTTTAGTCTGTAAAGGGCAAGGGCACAAGCTTAAACTGAAGAACTGTCATCTCTGATCCCTCAAATCCACTGCATCAAGAGCTGTCTTTCATCAATAGCTGATATAACCACATGAGCATAGGATTACTCTGGCATACCTTGAGTGACTACAATACAGAATAACATTCCCACATGCCACTTTACTGTGCAAAAAAAGAAGCTTCATGTTACCCATGTCCAGAAGATACACTAATGCAGGTTTCTTTTAAATGTCAGAGTTTATTGGTAAAACACTGTACATGGTAAACATTTATTAGACCAAGTTTTAAGATAATACAAGCACTAGCCATTCGGGGAAATAGGGAAGAGCAGCTTAAATATTGTCCTTGATATAACAAGTTTGGGATAATACGTCATGAGGTGTTAATGAGGTGGAATGTGCCGCTAAGAACAAGAAGAGTCTTTATGGGAAGGCATGTTTGTTACAATTGTCTAAAATTTGTTGGGTGTTATTTATTAATAATAATAATAATAATAATAATACATTTTATTTATAGGCGCCTTTAAAGACTCTCAAGGTCACCGTACATAATAAAATCATTTTATTTGACCATGCCACACCATCATTGTATTTAATGGCTTAATGGTAAACTCATTTCATCATTTTTTTTCAGTTGCAAAGTGGTACAGGTTTTGTTGTCTTTACAGCAAGTGAGATAATACAAATACTTTGCAATGGCAACCTTGTCATATTTTTTTAGGACTGCATGGTCTGCATATTGTTGTGAGCATTTTTCTCTTTGCTGATGTTGTTTGTCTCTGTTACCATAGTGATATTCACCTGCAGTTTTAAGATTCTTTTTCTTTTAAGATTCTTTTTAAAAACCTGTTAATTAGGGTTAAACAAAGGGTGTTTATAAGACATAAATACAATTTCTAACTTACATTCTTGCGAAAAATAATTACAAAATGTTGGTGATGATGATACTTCTGTTAATTGGGACATCACATATTTACAGCCTAACAACACATTTTTGATCATGGCACATTTCAGCCTGTATCTAATTGCAATTTTTAGCATAAACCAAGTGATAATAAAAGAAAACATTGGGAATTTATACTTAGACATATTTTATCAGCAGAGAATAAAACAAGCATTAAAAAGCATGGTTTTTTGCCTTATGATTTCACCTTCTGCATGTTTTGTTTTTCATATCACAATGCTTCGAGCAAAAATTCTGAATGGTGACAAACTTGTTCACATCACGTTATGACAAAGACCGCCAGCAAGCATCCCTATTATTATCTTGCAAAAGGAAATTTCATTCTGGCACCTGAGGCATATGGCTGCACCACCATGTCAAACCATAAAATGTTATGCTGCTGCAGTCTGATCAATAACATGCCAATACAATATCATGGCTTATATAGCTACTGTCAGCTGGTACATCTGTGTGCCTTCGGCTCTGTTGTACAGTTTATTAATTTGTAATAATTTCTTAATATCAGTCATCTGGAATGACAGATTGATTGCTAAGCATATACTATACACGAAACCATTCCAAACATTTGATGATAAATAGGGCAATATTTTATTTTTATTAAAAAAAAAAATAGTGAGTATTTATAGAACTATACAAGTATTTCTTTCACAATTATTTTCTTGCTGGGGTGGTTATAAAGGTGTTGCATTAAAGATAATGTTAATGAACCGGCTGTTTTGGAAATTGAGACTTCCTGAGCTGTTCTAGGGTTAATGCCAGTCCAGCTTAATCCTGATCAGGGTTGCAGGAAAGCCAGTGCCTAGCTGACAGCACAGGGTGCAAGACAGAAACAATCGTAGACCTGGCAATAAAAGGTCAGGGCAACGAGAGGACATAACCTTGAACAGCCGCATATTAATTGAACCCTAAATCAGAAGAAGTTGTTTCGGCAAACCAAAAAAAAATTTTTTTTGAGGAACATTTTTTTTTAAACAGTACACACAAAAAAATTACAAATTTATTTCAACCTATGTTCAATTGATTATACTACAAAGACAAGCTATTTAATGTTCAAATGGATAAACCTGATTGGTTTTGAAAATATTTACTCATTTGCAATTTTATGCCTGCAAAACGTTCCAAAAGTTAGGACAGGGACATGTTTACCACTGTGTTACATTGCCTTTTTGTTTTTTAACAACAATTAATAAGCACTTGGGAACTACAAAGCGGATTCCAAAAAAGTTGGGACACTTGTGAATAAAAACTGAATTCAATGATGTGGAGATGGCAAATGTCAATATTTTATTCGTAATAGAATATAGATGACAGATCAAAAGTTTAATCTGAGTAAATGTAACATTTTAAATGAGAAATATGTTGCTTCAAAATTTCATAGTGTCAACAAATCCCAAAAAAGTTGGGACAAGTAGCAAGAAGGGGCTGGAAAAAGGAAATTGAGCATATAACGAACAGCTGGAAGACCAATTCACAGGTCAATCGACAGGGTCAATTGACAACATGATTGGTATAAAAAGAGCTTCTCAGAGTTTCAGTGTCTCTCAGAAGCCAAGATGGTAAGAGGATCAGCAATTCCACCATTGTTGTGCAGAAAGATAGTGCAGCAATACCAGAATGGTGTTACGCAGCGTAAAATAGCAAAGACTTTTAAGTTATCATCATCAACCGTGCATAACATCATCAAAAGTTTCAGAGAATATGGAACAATCGCTGTGCGTAAGGGTGTAACAATCCTGTGCGCCGCTGCCAGCTGAAACTCTATAGTGCAAAGAGGAAGCCATTTCTAAGCAAGCTCCACAAGCTCGGACGTTTGCACTTGGCCAGGGGCGTTTAAAATGGAGTGTGGCAAAATGGAAGACTGTTCTGTGATCAAATGAGTCACAATTTGAAGTTCTTTATGGACACCATGTCATCCGGACCAGAGAGGACAAGGAAAACCCAAGTTGTAATCAACGCTCCGTTCAGAAGCCTGTATCACTGATGGTATGAGGTTGCATGAGTGCTTGTGGCATGGGCAGCTTGCATGTCTGGTAAGGCACCATTAATGCAGAGGACTATGTTCAGGTTCTAGAACAACATATGCTCCCATCTAGACGTCATCTCTTTTAGGGAAGACCCTGCATTTTTCAA
>JAVSBV010022586.1:0-12008 GCA_033117975.1 Parotocinclus spilosoma | reverse complement strand
TGTGTATGTGTATGTGTATGTGTATGTGTATGTGTATGTGTATGTGTGTGTGTGTGTGTGTGTGTGTGTGTGTGTGTAAGAAAGTTGAAGAGTGTAGGTAGTAAGTATGAGAGTGTGTCAATTCTGATATCATGCTGTTTGACCTCTGTGTCCGGAAGTCAGAATTTACCTGAATCACTGAACCATTACACCTCAACAATCAGACACACACACAAAGCAGTTACAGAGTGTTTGTAGTGAATTATGCGTGATTGCCTGTGTGATTGTGTGTTTGTGTTTGTGTGTGTGTGTGTGTGTGTCTGTGTTTGGAAAGGGGTGATGGTTAGTGGTGATGTGGTTTTGTGTCAGAGATGTCTATCCTTTTGTGATTTTTACGTTCTCATGTGATTATCAGTTCCCCCTACAGGCCAAGTATGGGTACAGCACACAAAACATCACAACATACTGATAAACTAAAGATGGACATTTTCAGATTTATCTTGTTCACTGCTTCCTTAACCAAACTTTATAAGCTGGAGATGTGAAAGATGTATCAGAATTGCTAAGTTTTAGCTGTACAGCTGGGTAAAGCAAAGGGAGGGGTAGCAAACAAGCTGTAACAACAAACGAAAGCACACTTTTTGTTGTCTGTTCAAACAACGTGCCGTACACTTTGACAAAGATAATGCTGATTTTGTTCCCTCTGTGTACATTGAAATAATCTATTATTTGCTTTATTGTACCAATAATAAAAGGAAATATTGGATGGATCCCTGCTCATGCCATATGGCATATGAATCATATACAAATGTACTGCTAACAAAATTAGGGGATACTTCAATACAGAAATATCAGATAATAGAACATTCCTAGATTTTTGTGAGCAGTGTATACTGGATATAGGCAGTGTATACAGTATTTATCGTATTGGTCTATATACACTATATAGACAAACATTTGTTGTCCAAATCTAATCTAAGGCCAGCAGGACGGAGCATTGATGAACTGACCTGTTGGAAGCAGCAACGAGAGACTGCTAGAGACATAAAGGCAGTGTCTAGATGGGATTAGTGCACTGTGCAAATGAAGTACTTTGGAGTCTTTGAAGCTGCCACTGTTTAAATGCGAGGTAAACCGAATATGCTTTACGTAAATGGTGAGACAAGGCTGGCTTAAATAGAATTACAATTTTTAAAAAACACTAATACATTAATACATTAATTCACTTTTTTATCTCCTTGGTCCTGGACGGGAAAGCCAGAACCTATGGGGTATACACTCACTGGAGATAACACGGGGAGTATCCCTACACAAAGAACAAATCCATCATAGGGCAAACACACACTTAAATAATAGGGGCACTTTAAAGACACCACTTAGCCTAATGCGCTGGTCTATGGACTCTGGGAAGAAACTTGAGTACACCTGCACACCAGGACATGATGACTCCCCAAAAACTCAGTCTGGGAAATGAACCCAGAACCTTCTCGGTGTGAGGTGATGGTGCTACCCACCAAGCTGGCCCCGCTCAGTACATTTATATTCATATTTAAAGTACGATGTTTGGCACATTACATTATATTGGCATTACTTGTGTAACAAACTTAGTTTTATTTAACACAAAAACAAAACACCACTTATATGATTTATTAGGCTGACTTGTGTGAGCAGGGTGTCCCCACAAATTGAAATAAAACCTGCACTAATGATATTAAGAATATGCTACAAAGGAGTGTTGCTGAAATTACAAGGGGGAGCCACAAACCCACAGTATGTCTCTATGTGTGTTTTGTATTATAAGCCTTATAATGTAATTCCACATTAAGGGGCAAGATCTCACCAACGGACATAAAGCCTGAGCTGACCTTCCAAGTTATGAGCAGGTGGCAAGCTGTATGGAGCAAGCAAATAAGTAATAAACTGCATGAGACTAATGCCACTATACCAAGTTTGTGTGCAAGATGCCTCATTGGGTATACCCATACGAATGACCCCCTCCCACCTATTTAACTGGGAGAACACCCCAGTCTGTGAGACCTGTCATACCTCCCATGTACTCATGGAATGCACTAACTATAGAGAGGAAAGACCAGGACTCCACATGTCACCAACAATAAAAAACTTTTTAAATAAAAAAAAGCGTATACGCTACTCAAATTTCTTACAGTAACTGGACTGAAGATACATATCTGATGACCCAACATCATCCATCCATGACTGAACTACCATACCATTCCAGCCAGGAATATGGCCAATGAGCTGTCTTAGCATTAAACCACTCTTCTATACCTTATCTAGGTTAAAGGATTAAAGCTGAAAATATCTGTACCCGGGTGAGTGGGACTGGGTGTTCGTCTCAGTAGCATATCTCAATAAAAGTGTTCTTACCTGCGCACGGTTAGTTGGAGTGTTTTGTAGGATCCTTTGACCAGAGAGATGGCTTCCTGTCTGAACCCACTCAGCTCAATACCATTAATAATGATGACTTCATCCCCTGCCAGCAGAGGGCACTGCAGAGACCCTGCTTTCCCACCCTCCTCTACCTGCACAGACACACCAAAACAAAACATGTGGATTACATCAAGATTTTGACAAAAAGGAACTTTCAGTTTCCATCAAACACATGTTTGTTTTATTGCTATATGTACTGGCAGGTGTTTGTTTGCTTTGTGTACCCACAGCCAACCTTGCTCTGTCAAAAGGCCACTTTTACCCTTTCAAATGCTAAACAGTATAGTTGTACGGACAAATGGAATGGCTGATCCTAGATTAACGTCCTTATTTGTGTCTTTATTGACAGCTCCACGTATCCATTACATCAACTCAGAGCTCATGCATATATTCTGGTTCGTTCTACTCTTTTCTACTAATTAGGATCATTAATCTTTTAGAAGCTATCTGTAAAAGCTGATCTTAAATCAGCATCCATTACCTACTTGCTAATCCCAGCCACAGTAAAAGAATCCCAAACTGGTACTGGTTCAGTAGAATGTGCACCTTCATCCAACACCCTCTTTGCTGCTGCCTTATCTCAATGGTCTAATGACAGGAAGCACTCTGGAGGCATAACGGCCCCAAACGATCCCACCAGGAAACAAAGTATGTGACATTTACACTGACCTTGGTAAAAGCTTCTACTGCCGGCATTAAGACTTAAAACACTCTGTTTCTCAGGCCGATTTGTTTTACATTATTGTGCACCAGTATTAAAAACCAATAATTGAACCTTTCTGCGTTAAAAAAAGTATTGATTATATTAACATAAAATTAAATAATAATAAAATATATATATTGCATTATAATGCATATATAAACTGTTGGATCATATTTGGATATGAAACCTGGATTAGTAATTTATTTTATGAATGAAATATAATAATAAGCAACAAAAAAACCTGGTAAATTGGTCATGACGATTACTGTAAATGTAAGGTGCAGTTCACTAAAAGGGAAAATCGTTTAATTTCATTTTATATTGTAACCACAGGATAAGAATCATAAGAATATTTTTTTGCCTTTAATCTTCACAGGCAGCAACAATTAGAAATTAATACAAATAATTAAGAGTATTTATAAGCTTAAGACTGAAAAGCTCCAAGAAATAATAGTGTTGCATGTATAACTAAAGAAAAAACAAATAAACATATTCAAACATATAATAAATATGGGTTATAAAATCAGCAAAAAGTTCTAATATCGGACCGATTTCCATATATATCGGCAAATAATAAATCAGCCGCCACCATATCAAGCGTCACTACTATAGTGTATAATATCCTCCATACAGAGTGCTCTGCAGAAGTCATAGGCCATAATTACATTAGTTGTTTTAGCGATGGTATAATGACCATATACCGTGGTACTAAACATAGTACAGATCTCTGCTGTGTTTCTCATGTTTGTCTCAATTTATTTCTACAGTCCGGTATATTAGTGCACATCATTTCCAATGTGTTTGTAAAACCAGGTAACCAAAAGGAAAACGTTGAGCAGCATTGCACAATATGGCTTCTGGGCTGCACCCAACTGAGCAGCGCCCTGAGTTCACTAACCGAGTAAGCATTTGCTTTTGCTTTTAAAACATTAATCACAGACATTACACAAGATTTTTCAACACTTTATTATAAAATAAGCTTTGAGTTAAATGATGGACTGTAGACTCTAATGAAAGTGTTTTAAACAATAAAGTAATCTCTGCCACGTTAACAGTACAGACCACATTAATGTTCATCAAGCATTCGTGATGCGTACTTCGAATGGATTTGTCAAAATGTAAATCAGGATACACCTGTATAATACATCCATTAATGCATATAAAACCTTATACAGTGTAGATTTTGGGGGGTCTGGAACAGGTTTATTAAATTTACATGATTCCATATGAGAAAAATTAGGCTTGGTAATCGTTGTCTTCAGGACTTGTGAAGCCTTCCGGAACAAATTAACGAGTACTGAGGGAGCACTGTTTAAAATGATGTGAACGGATGGACAAAAATGTCAAACTTGTATTTGCACCTTCATAATACCAGTTTCCTCTGATCTGCATTATAAACTTGACCTTCCAATAAAGCCATCTCTTAACTGTCCCCTGGACCATTCTTGATCAAGCTTCTTCAGATTGTAGAAGAGTCAACTTGGCACCCGGATGAGTTGCCAGATACTGCTATTGGTCTAGTGGAAGGGGAGATGGCACTTAATAATCGCCATGTAACCTATAGAATCTGTTTTTCTTGAGACTTTTAATACTGCATACAAATTTCCTGTTTTCTGGTTGCATTCTAATAAAGAGACTGATAAATAATTAGATACAATCAATATACAATTGCTAAAACAGTGGGATATCTATTTTAATGGTGGGCTAAGACTTCTGCACAATCCTGTACACTTGACAGGGTTCGCAGAATCATTAACAGTCCTCTACAGTTCTTAGAGTCCTTGATATGTTTCCACTGTTAAGTGACCCATACTGCACCAACGCTAAATTTAGTTATCGTTCTGTTACCAAGCAGGGATGGTCACTGGAAATGGTCATTTGGAATCTCACTGCAGTCTACGGTGTGGTTTTCTATGTCATTTTTTAAAAGGAAAATTTCAGACTTTTAAATGTTTCAGACTATTAAGGTTATATCGATTCCATATGGCTTCTTTATCACTGTTAACTGTAACTACATGGTGTACAACATTAGGCTTAGGCATAGTGCACTTTAATCTGCAGCTACAGAAAAAGCATGACTCGCTGTATTGTTCTTGTATTTTTGACACTGTCTGAATAGGTCTGCACTCGCCATTCTCTGCGTTTTTAAGGAAGATTAAATTATTGCCTTACAAGGATTTATTTGGATGTGCTTGCCACCAGGACAAAAGATCACTCTGTGTACTCTCCCATTTCTTCAACAGCAGACCAATGCCAGGGTCGATCCATGCTTTCATGTTGTTTACACCAAATTCTGACTCTACTATCAGAATGTCACAGAAGAAATCAAGACTTATCAGGCCATGAAACGTTTTTCCAATTATATGTTGCTCAATTTTGGTAAGCTCAGGTGAATTGTAGCTTCAGTTGCCTGTTCTTTACTGACATCCGGTATCTTCTGCTGCTGTAGCCTATGTGCTTCAAGGTATGTGCTCAACGTGTGTGTTCAGATATGCTCTACTGCACACCTTATTTGTAACAAGTGGCTCTTTTAGTTACTTTTGCCTTTCTATCAACTCACATCAGTCTGGCCATTTTCGTCTGACCTCTGGCATCAAGTCCTTTTACCCAATAAACTGTCCTCATTGGATATTTTCTCTTTTTGGGCCATTCTCAGTTAATTCTTAAGTTAATCAGAAGTAAATCAGAAGTTTATGAAATACTTAGACCATCCCACCTAGCACCAACAACCAGTTTAGATCAAACAACTGCTAGCTCCTCAATACTGACTAACAGGACTCAAGTGTTTGCATTTGTTACACAAAAGCTCATAAGTTGGTGTGCATGGAAATCTATATTTTTTATCACATTGTTGAGTTGATTGTGCACATCAAACAGCAGTAACTACAGCATGCTGGTCTACTGTATTGTTGTGCATTCTTAAAATCCCTAACAAAATAGTCATATATGTCTCTCTGAACTGTTCTTTTGGCACTAGTGCACCAGCCCATACACCTCCACTCAAACCACACCGGAGGATCCAATAGCCCACCTCCCCCGCCCCTCTTTATGTTGGAGGATGTCATGCCAACAACATTATTAACTGCTAGATGTCCAGAAAACCTTCAGGGACTGCCCTTACATCAAAGTAAATAATGCACAGTTACTTATTTTATTTATCTTCTGTATATTTAACAAATGTAATATTTCTGGAATTAATTTCATTTAAATGTAACATTTAGGCTCCCCAATCAGGTTGGTCCATCTTTGAGCCTTCATCCTTCCAAAGCACAGCCCGATCGTATTATAGCACAGCCTGCTTAAAACACTAACATTAACCTACAGTGGGATGAATTATTTACATTAAGCTTATTTTATAATAAAGAGTCACTTATTGAATAATTAATTGAAAGTGATGTTTTACCCTTAGTACTGCTGCTCTGCTTAGTCAGCTGGCAGATTCCCAAGTGCACAGGAATCTTCAGGATTTGGCAACCCTTAAATTAAACGCATCAATCAACAAATGGCTACCAAGCAGTTTTTGATGAGACTATAACACAATATATTCTCTATATATTCTCTATTCTATATATGTAATCAAAATAAAAATAGTAATGAAACGGTAATTATGAAAATGGCAAAGTAATGTGTTTTGATGCTTACATTACATCCTTTAGTTAAATTATTAGATAGCTGGGAACTTGAAATCCGATTATCTGATTACCCAAGTGCATGTAAACTAGTTTATCGAGAAATCTGATTGTCTGAGGTTATTAGATTATTAAGTGCATAAAAACACATTCAACTGTAAAAAGTGATATGGAAACATTTCACTTTTGGTTTCTATTTTATAGTTTCTATTTGTGAATGTAAGAAGTACTGGACTTTAATAGTGACCACCCCACAAAGCACCAGAAAGTCCTTCTATCTTCATTCCTCGATATGTACAGTATATGCAATGAAGTGTGGAAATTGGGACTCAGTTAGTGTGCAGATAGTTCTAAACTCTGATTAGTAGCAAGGACTGTCCAGTGGGAAAGCTAGAATGAATTCCAGTCTCAGTGGATATTATAATATTTGTTCAGAATCTCTGTAAATACTGTGCTGTCCTAAATGGATTCTCCTCTTTTAAGCTACTTCTCAATTAAATTTTATTTTTTAACTTGAAATTAATTTGGGGGAATTTCCAATCTTTAACAAGAATCGAAAGTAGCATTCCTTATTTGTGCATTTAAACAGATATTGTGGGAGCTTAATACTGAGACCTAGATGCAAGATTTATGGATGTTTTTCAGACTGTATTTTCAGAGAGAGAGAAGTTTTTTTGTCACTTGCCAGCTCTTTTAGAAAAAGTCAAATCTGAAAGAAACTGCCAAGCATGTTCAGACCTGACCAGTGAGCCTCTCAATCCACACATTTACAAAAGAGTGACTTCCGTTGTCTTTCACTTCCTACAATCCTTTACCTTGCTTTTCTTTTCCTCTCTTTTAGCCTATTTGCATTTGTGGTTATTTATAAAAACACAGACTGGCAGAGAGTTCACGACACACTTTGCATGATCAGATCAGTCTCTACAACCTACAGGATCAGTCTGAAACAGACTATGGACATAGTTGCTCAAGCCAACACAAACACTTAACGATCAAGCCAAACAAAGTCTCTGAACATCTCAGAGGTCAATGTCAATCTGTCATTCTTTCAGAATGATTGCATTTGGAACCAGACCCAGGAAAGGCAGCACCCTATGAGGACAGGCTGTCCTCAGTTAACCAAGACGTATGCAGAATGTACTTGGCTTATAAGGGTGATGTGTGCTTAGCAAAATCTATTTATTTTTACATTTCACAGACACCCTAATCCAACAAGACTTACAACCCAAGCAACTGTAGGCTAAAGGTCTTGCTCAAAGTCCCAAACAGTGAGTGTGTTAACACATTTAATAATCTGATTATTATCTGGTTTCCAAACTTTGTTTCTGTTGGGCTTGTTTCCATAGACCTGATGCTTGTTTTTCTAACAGGATCTGGCAACCCTGGAACTGTAACACAGTGAATGCTCAGGGAAATGAATAATTTATTATTAAGTTTTTGTTATTAAAGTCTTTCTGTGAGATTATTACCTGGTTACAAATTAGAAATCAGATAACTTGACCATTATCTGATTCCTCAATTGCATGTATACTTGTTAATCAGCTTAGAGGCAATCTGATTTACTGCATTTATCAGAATAAGTACATGCAAATGTAATTCACTGGCAATTTGGCAGAGGTGGGATTTGAACCATTACCTTTCTGGTCCAAAGTCTAGTACCCATTAAAAAAATACTGGTGGGGAAAGACAGGTTAAGTCCAGTACCTTAACCTGTCTTTCCCCACCAGTATTTTTTTAATATCATGAAAAATACATTCCTCTCTCTTTCTCACTACAAGAATACTAAGATAATTTTAACACATCTATACAAATTGATGACAATGCAAGATATCTGACTGTGCATCCATGATATGTATGATGCATGTTTATTATATCACACTTTGATTATCTGATTGTGGATTACAGATTATTTTCATCCAAAATAAGATTGTGATGTTGTGTGCAAACATATTAAAAGCCAGGCCATGATGCTCAATGTGTAGCTCCAATAATGTGAATTGTAGGACTGTGTGAACAATTTAATTCAAGCGTACCATCTAGGATCCTAATAATTGCCATAATAAAGTGCTGCATGTCTCATGTTATGTACTGAGCAATGTACTGAAAGTGAAACTTCAACACAAAAAGGGTTAGCCGATTGGCGCTGCTGCTCAGCTCAGGTGCCCCAGCATCGTACTTTTAGGTTAACGACATTAACATTTGGCATTCATGTTCATTTCATGTCTGCTAGAGAACAGAATTACATCTTTTGAATTTGCAGTGTCCATAACTTCATAATAAACTCATTTTCATCTGCCTTACAAAAGGCGGGCCAACTTCTTTTTCATAACTAAAATAAAGGTGATAAAGTTGTTAAAGGTCAACTGCAAGCACTTCACACAGACAATCATCTCTACAATCAGGTGTCCGTGCACAGCATAGCACTTAATCTGCTCTATTAACAGCTTGCAGCTGATAGAAGGCACTTTCCAGAGGAACTTAGTTCATAGAACTGTTGGAGAAAGTTCCCCTATTCTCGCATGTTCACACCACATGGAACTGGTGACGATTTTTAAGAATGATTGTATGTACTTTTGTAGCTCCTACTTTAAGGTAGGTCCATTTCTCAGGGCACAGGAACCCTAAGTGACTCAGTGGTTGGTCTAGATGTAAGGGCCTATGTTGAGCTCAACTGTCATGTCTAAATATACAGTCGAAACTGGTTAATAGGGCCACCGGTTAATGGGACCAGCCGCTTATTCGGACCAAATCCTTAAGTACCAAAACATATCCTATATATGTGTAATGTTATTTGCTTATTTGGACCAAAATTCTGCTTAATCGGACCAAATAATGTGAAAACGAATAAGAAAAAGAAGCCACAAGTCGCCACTTGGAGCGGATGCAAAGCAGATCAGTGATTTATGGGAGGATTTTTGGGATCCCCGGGAAAATGTATGCTTTTATCAAAGGTCAGAAAATCCAAAGCGTTGTGTTGACAAGAGCAAAACCAGCGGGAGGTGAACACGCCCACCACTTTCTTGATTTTGTTCAAGTGCAGTCCATCAAGAGAATGCGTCAGATCAAACTGGATAAGTTCTTTAAACGTTGACTGGAATTTAGTAACTTTCTTTTTACAGTATTATGCTTCGCATGCTGAGTACCTATACATTGTGTTGTAGATCGTTTAGAAAAACTTGCAAATTTATTTTTCAATGAACAAAGTTCGTAAGCAACAGTAGTTCTTGTTTGTACGTTTGCCATACGTGTAAATCGCATAATAAAGGTTTAATAAACATTTAATATGTTACATAAGCATGTCCCATCTTGTAACATAAGGCATGTTAGTGTAATCGGACCAGCGGGTTATTAGGACCAAAACGATCCGTGTCTCGATGTGGCCCAATTAACCGGATTCGACTGTACATGTACACCAAGAGATATATAAACACCAGGTATTTGTTGAAAAAGAATGTGTTGGTGGGGGGGGTGAATGCAGACAAATAATCGACAGTAAAGTCCCCAGCAGACCATTTTACAGGGCACTGAATATTTGGATAGTGAGTTTCAACTGTATAGTGAAGCTCTTGTACAAGAAGGGGTATGACAGAGTTATAGCAAGGCAAAATGTTTTCATGTGTGTCTGGTGGTTTATGCTGTTTATGCAATATTTGGAGATCTGACAAGAGATTTGAAAGAGCTGGAACTATTCGACAGCATACTTTCTGGTTTTCACCCTTTTCCTTTCTACCAGATGCACAACGTTACAGAGGCAACAGAACACAGCCTTAATGAAACCCACAGTCTAGCACAATCAATAGTACAAAAAGTTGCTTTGGAAAATGTCCAAACAGTGCTAGATAACGTCAACTGAACATGTAACTCAGTGTGTCTCAGATGTATCCATACTAAACACTATCTTCAATTTATTCTTATGAAATATGAAATAAACATTTTAACCATGCCAAACATGGATTTTGCTATTGGGCTTTGATCACTCACTGGAATCCGTGCACACTTACAAATGTCATTGTCTTTAAAATAAAAAGACTGAGTACACTGGTGAAATTGTTTGTTGAGTTTCTTAACAATAATGCATGTACAAACATTATCTATTACTGCTTTTGTAAAGTTTTAGACTTAAATTGTATGCTGAACACTTAATCCAAGTCAGGTGTGTGGACATTCTCTCACCTCATATTAATAAACAGGGACAGTTTTACAATTGCATATTAAAGATGACAATTTCAGTTTAGAGGTAAAGCACATATTCACTACACACACTAACTGATATCACAAATTTACATACGCCTTGCTCAGCACAGCAATGAGTGAGCAAAATGTTCTATATCCGTTTTACAGGTGCTGCATTCATTCTAGGGTTGCCAGATCCTTGAGAATTCTTGACCTAGTCCATGTGGTCCACCTAGTGTAAATAAGCACAAAGGAAGCAAAACCTCTGAGAAAAAGTAGACCTGGCAAATATGTTGTTTTTTTTACCCCCACTCTCATACCCGATTGAAATCGGGCAACCTGTATATATGCACACCTGAATAATCAGATACCTGCAGAAATCAGACTATGATGACACCAGAAAAGTACCAGTACAGAGAACATAATCAGATAATGACTCAACAGGTCAATTAACAGGCAGACAAGGATAGTACAGGTTCAGATTAAAGATTAAAGATAAGTCAAATCATAAAAGCCACTTTAACAGAGAACTACTGTGCTCAGCATAAACTCAATCAGTATAAACACACAGAACAATCAGGATAATACAGAACACAGGTGCAGACAATAAACAAATGAACCAGTGGAAGGACAATGAGGGCAGACAGAAACCGGAACAATGACACAGGCACTAAATACCAAAAGCATGATGGGAACCACAGGGTTAAAAGGGAAGCCAAAGATCATTACAAATACCTACAAAAAAAGGTATGCCTAAGATCTTCTTTAGACTAGGTCGATTAATCAGAATTGTATTCAGATGGATAAACTTAGAAACGCACCCAAAGTGCAATCTTCTGGAGGTGGTCGCCACAGCAGACATGATCCACATATTTGGTCTGGCACATTTTTTACACTGGTTGCCCTTCCTTATGCAAACTTGCCATTTTAATCTGGGTAGATGTTGTTACTGAATATGATGGGATGGGTTTAACCGTACAGTCGCAGCCGACTCTCGGTCACCTGATGGATCATCGATCTCCACACATTTCTGTCCTTCATCAATGTGATCCATGAAGTATTTCGGCAGGATA
>JAVSBV010022585.1:0-25526 GCA_033117975.1 Parotocinclus spilosoma | reverse complement strand
GGGAGGAAACCAGAGTACCCGGAGTAAACCCACGCAGACACGGGGAGGACATGCAGACTCCACACAGAAAGGACCCAAGCCGCCCCCCGGGATTGAACCCGGGACCGAACCCAGGACCTTCTTGTTGTGAGGCAAGCAGTGCTACCCACCGAGCCACTGTGCTGCCCTACTATTTAGATAAGGGATAACACAACTGTACTGTACATGATCCTCTGTATATGTAAATAAGATGACATGAGAAAAATAAATAACATGACTCCCAAGAAGCTGAATTTCTAAGTGTATTGCTTTTAGTATTTACTTGTAATCCGTTACTCGGATTGATTATATGAGATATTTTTCAACACATTATTATAAAATAAGTTGTAATGAGTACATTAAGTACACAAATACAACAAAGAACATTTCAGTCCTGCAACACAGCACAAATGTTCGGACGGGCCAATTTAAGGCAAGTGCTGAGTTAAAAAAACCCAAAACTCAATAATGATGTTATTTCAAATAGGTCATGTCTACAGGTGATTGTAGACATGAATTATTATAAAAGCATTATCCAACAAAGGTTAATTTGGGCAGAGAATCTCCAGTTCGTCGACAACTGTGTGAGAAAATTACTGAAATGTTTAAAACAATGTCCTTCTAAGAAAAACTTTTTTGCACATTTCTCCCTCTACAGTATATAATGTAATTAAATGATTCAATGAAACAGAAGGAATTTGAGTGCGTAAAAGCCTTATAAAAACGCTTCCCTATAAAAAGGCTCTCTCAGATACTACTCTTGAGTTGTGAGAGATTGTTTACTGCTATACAGGGCTTTACGACGCACTTGAAGGTTTGTGGGGGGTGGGAGGGGATACTAACATAATTTCAGTGATGATCTCCTTAGCTCAAAGGAAAAGGTAAATAATGAGACAGCTGACGTTACTTTAATGCTGATTATAAGAGTAGACTGGTTGCTTTAAAATGGTAGTGGTACTTTTTTCTGTTTTTTTTTCTTCTGGTAACCATGGCTTCCTCCAAGAAACCACATGCAGTCATCACTGCATCAAAAGGGTTTCACAGACGAAGGACACTGATGCTTCAAGACATCTTCCAAGAGCAACTTCTTTTCCTGCATGATGAAGAACTAATGTCACAATGCAATAGTGCTAACCAAGTGGCGCAGGTTGTGTGACCGTGTGTATGTGCGCCCTACAATGGATTGTCCTGCCCTTGCACCCAGAGTTGCCGGGTGGGCACAGGCTGGCCGGCAACCTCGTGCGGATTAAGCGGAAGATAATGAATGAATGAAAGTGGCTCAGGGTGGTGAACAAAACATTGAAATGTTGGGTCTATGGCGAGAAAGCTGCCCAGATCTTAATTGTATTGACCACTCTACATAGTGTATTTAAGTCTTTACTTAACATGGATGTATTTGTCAATTAAAAAATAACCTATAGCAAGCCTATGATTTCCAGAAAATATGTTGTCATACTACCCATTAACTGTCCTGCCATTGACAGCCAGCCACTGTCTTGTTTGTTAGCAGAGGTGTCATGAATGAGAAACCTGGTCTCCTGTGGACATCCTAATTATGCACATCAAAAAAATATTCACACAAAGTATGATGATATATCCTTTAAATTGCATTATTTTTTTAAATGATTTACCATATTGTAAAGTTGGAACAGGGAATACAACACTATTAGTATCTATTATTATAGATACTCTCCAGATCATCTTAATAGGCTCTCTTTCATGCACCCTCATCTGTAGTTCACCACACAGGTTTTCAATAGGGTTTAGAAAAGGGTGTCGTTAGCCATGGCAGAAGCTTGATTTTGTATTCAGTAAACCATTTTTGTGCTGCTCTGAACATATGCTGGAGTATCCAATTATGTTTCTTTTTTTTTTTTTTTTGGCAGAGGACTAATTTTAAATTTTTATGTTCATGATGACATGTACCACAAAAGTTCCCACGGCCTTTTAGTGTATCAAACATAACAGTGATCATGAGTTTCTTTTCAATGTAGTCATTCTTCATTTTACGCCCAACTCACCTTTGTTGCAAAAAGCTCAATTTTCATTTCAATTTGACCACAGCAGACTGTTCCAGTAGTGCTGTGTCATTGCAAGCCTTCTAAATAATCTTTTGGCATGAAAGGTGGTACCCAACTGTAGGTGATGCCAAAAAGTTATAGTTTCTGTAATTCTCCAACAGTGATCCTTTGAGGATTATTTACTTCTCTTACCATCCTCCTTAATGTGCAAGAGGGCAAATCTAACTTGAGTCCTCATTCAGGAAATATATATATAAAACCATATGTCCTCTATTTTTTGTGAGCAGTGTAATTGGTGGTGATATTTTGACAAGAATGTCAAGTCACTGTAAATAAACAGTGTCAGATAAACAGATGCTATCCAATGAAGCACAACGTGGACATTAGGATTATTAATATAACCATATTTAATATGAAATATCAATCAAGAAGTAAACAATCAAGAATTAAACAAAGTTTCTCAGTATACTACTATCGACATTAATTGCTTTGTACCAGGTAAAAACAAAATATTTAGAAAGTGATCTGTCAAAATCGTTTATTCCTTTTGTTTTTTTTTCCTGATGAAAGCACAGTCCCATGCCACTACATTATGCTAAACAGAAGCTTATTCACAAGCAATAACTCATAATTTCTACTGTATAATTTCTATCTCTCTGGATTTTAAAATCCTTTATTTCACAAAGGGGCACTTCTGGACAGCTACTGACAGAAAATGGAGAATATCCTTCTTGACTTATCTTCACTTTCCTGAAAAGACCAGAAAAAGAAAAATGGAGCACATTTTGTATACAGTATATACACACACACACACACAACAGCAAACATGTTATAATCAGCAGCTTAGTAGACTTGTCTTTAATATCATTAGCCTGATTGTAATTTAAGACAAGGAAAATGGGCAGTGTGTTGCAAAACCACATAATAAGGAAATGCATGTTTGAGAAATAAAAATAAAAATACAACAGTAACCTGAGAAGCTAGCTTCCTCAACACTGAGATTTACATTTATTTATTAAATAAAACAAGAAACTATTCAAAAAGACAAACAGGTAGTTCTTAAAGATGCATAAAAATAAACATCACTGTGCTTTAGTATATTCAGTGAGCTACAGTATGTATAACTTTTCCATCTTATTTTATGTATATGTAAACTTGCAACCTGGGTGGGGATATTTGCAATTCAGCAATCCGTGCTAGTATAATGCTCAGAAAAATAGAGGGCATTTCAACATAATATATCCTCATATAAAATAGTCCTTAATTTTTGTGAGCAGCGACTTGTACTCTTGCACAAACTGGTATAGTGCACTTATCAAGGGTGTAATAAAGTTTTATTTGAGCAAGTTTGCTGTGGTATTTTCTAGTCACTGCCAAAAAGCTGAAGCTAATGAGAGAAGAGAATCAGGTACAACCAATCAACAACTCTATGCAAAGGAGATATGTTACATTTTGTGAGTCAAATGGTGGTCCCACCAGATACTGACTGGTTTTCTGACCCTCCTGACAGGACAATACAGTAAAAGTCAGCTGCACATTTAAGAGTTGCCTAAAGTAAACCTAGGGTTCAACGATTAATCGTTTTTTAATCGAAATGGAAAAAATTTAATGGACACGATTTTCCAATCGCAGGAGCTGCGATTTTAATTAGCCAATAGCCTGCAAGTATCATCCGGGAAAATTCCACCACCACTGTGTGAACTGTCTGTTGATGACCAATCAGCCAAGACATTTCGAGCATCGGTGCTAACCTCACGGGGCAATACCACCAACCTCTATCAACATCTGACAGCATCACAGACAGCTATGATAAGTGCATGTCTAAACGGTCCAGCGTTGAGTCCCTACCTCAGGCACAATTGCCTAGTGCCACGGCCAGGCAAACCTCTGTCAGAGAGGCGTTCGAACACATTAAGGCGTTCGAACACATTACGCCATAAGAAAAAAACTCGCAAAGGCACCGTGAGATAACAGACGATATCGCGAATACCTGGCGAAGGACATGGTACTGATTTACACAGTGTCCAAAAATGTCTTCCAAAGCCTTCTCTTTACTCTTGACAAAAGGTACCAGCTTCCCTCCCGCACATACTTCAGCCAAGTCGCTATACCAGAACTGTACGCCACACGTAGGAACAAAGTTGAAACGGAGTTAAGAAACGTGGAGTACTACACGACAATGACAGATATGTGGTCTAGCCGAACCACTGAACCGTACCAAAGTCTCACTGTTCACTTCAAAAAGAAGAGCCATTCTTTACAGACATCGTACTGTCCTCATGATCATACGGGACATCGCTAATGGGTTAAAAGATGCGTTGGCTAACTGGGGATTAAATAAAGAGAAGCAAGTGTGCACAACAACAGATAATGCCTCGAACATGATAAAAGCAGCCAAAGTAAACTGGACCAGACTACAATGTTTTGGCCACAGACTCTTCTTACCATCTTGCGATCGGTAAGTCTCACATTAAATTATATTAAAGACTCTCTGTGTTTAACGTAACGTAACATTTTCTCGATCTCTTTCTCATGTGGTCTCACATTCTCTTTCTCCATTTTTACATTATGCTAATTTCATCTTAAAAAAAAAAAGTCTATAAATATCTGCCCACAAATGAATGCTTGCTGTGACACTTTCATAGTTAAATGTGGTTTGTGGTTGTTTGTTTTTGTTTTTATTACAAATTATATTCTAGCATTTTTTATATAAATTCTTAACTACTTAAACTTTTTATTTTTTATTTTTAGAAAATGCACTTAAAGATGACAGAGTTGACAGAGCAGTGGGTGTTTGCAGGAAGCTGGTTGGCCATTTCTCTGCAAACTGGAAGAAGTCCGCTCTGACAGCAGTTCAGAAAGAATTCGACCTTCCTGAACATTCACTAATTACGTAGTGCCCAATGCGGCGAATATGATTGAAAGGGTTCTGGAGCAAAGTAGGGCCCTAACTCATGTGCTGTCAGCTGTCAGAGCATCCAGAGGACACAGACTTGACAAAGTCAATCAAGTATAAAGTCATTAGTTACCTAGAGGATAAATGCAACGATCCAGCCACAAAGGAACTGCTTGATATTGCATCATTCTTAGACTCCCGATTCAAGACTAACTATATCAGCAAAGAAAATGTCCATGCTGTTAAAGCTAGAATGAAGGCAGAGATGGAAGGTGTAAGAAAGGTAAACAGATGGCTAGTGTTTGTAAAGATGACGCTTTCTACATAAGTAATATTAACAATTACAGTTATTGATCATAAAATGTTCATGTTTTTAAAATTACATTTAAAAAATATGGCGTTTAATTTTTTTAAATTATACTGGAGAAGAGATCACGTGTTACAGAGACAAAGAGTTTAACAGCATCTCCTGAAAAGCCAAAGAGGTTACTTGGCATGTAATAAGTTTATAATTATATCTGATATATATGTTAACCACTTATACAAGTTTGAGGTTTAAATCGCAATCTTCTGTGGAAAAACCTCTGCAATAATCATGCTGTCTAATCAGCATCTTGATATGCCACACCTATGAGGCGGATGGATTACCTTGGCAAAGGATAACATGGATTTAGAAAAATTTGTGAACAATATTTGAGATAAAAAGACCTTTAGTATTAAAAAGTATTCGATCTTTGAGTTTACCTCATGAAAAATGGGAGGTTTATATTTTTGTTTGGTACACATCTGTAATATTACAAACTTGCTCACCTGAGATGGACTTGACACAAATGAATTACAATTACTTTTCATCACAAGGAGGTGTTTGAGTGCAGCTCTCCAGCCAGAGGGAGTAAGGTCCCTCTCTGAACTTGAAGACGACAAATCATCCAGGCTCTCGTCTTCTCCTACCACATTCACCCATGGACACCAGTGTCTGTGCTGACCAACTGGATCAAACAAGTTCCTCTGCCCATCCTGCAATATACAATATAATATAATAATGTATAAAATCACTTTAGAACCTGTAAATAAGCAAACAAACAAGCAAAAAACAGATAGAATACAGCCAGTCTAAGCAACATGTTTATGTATTGACAGTACTGTGCAAAAGTTTTGATCTTCTGTGGATCCAGCCTTGCTCAAACTCAATGATGCTGAGATCTTGGCCCTGTGAAGGCCATCTCATCGCTTCCAGGACTCTTCGTTCTTATTGAAATTGGCTATATGTTATAACAACATTTGGAGAAAAACAGATGCCTCCCAGATGGTGTTGCATGATGGAGAAGTCATGCATGTATTTCGCAGCATTAAGGACACCATTAATTCTGACCACATCTGCTGAAATGCAGCCCAAACCTGCAAGCAACCTCCACCATGTTTCGCTGTTGCCTGCAGACACTCATTATTCTGCTCTTCAGGCCTTCGAAAAACAAAAATGCCTTCTATTGCTTTCATTTAACATTTGATTGTCACAATAATGTGTTCAAAATCAGGATGTGCTCCATAGGTCAGTAATTTAATTGATAGGCCACCACAGTTTTGTTGAGTGCGTTTTGTCTGTCAGCCTAGACACTCACTGCTGTTACTGTTTTTTATTGTATTGTGTAAATTGCATTTATATGGTTCATGTTGAGAAGTACCACAGAATAACAAATGTCTTCTTTTAATTTATACAGTTACATTCAACATACTGATTATGCATCAAATTACTGGAAAAAGCAAGTAAACCAAATGAAGCTGTTCCCATTCATGACACTAGAGGGGTGTGTTATGTGTGGGTGTGTGTGTGCCTTATAAAAAGGAACACACAATCTAAGCCTGGTCTTCTAAAATATCTGTTACCACAACCTGTGAAGCCGGTTTTAATAAATCATTCATTCATTCATTAAAAAATAACTATACTGCCTACATTTATAACTATAGCTCTATATCCACAGGCAGAGGATATTTCCAAATTATTTTAAAACCCATCTGGCTATAGCCAGCACAGAAGCATGCTGGTTTTCAGTGGCTGAGAACTGAAGGTCATGGTAATGGTCTCCAGCCTTGACCTTTACACAGATTTTACTGGTTTTCCTAAATCCTTTCATAATTAGAT
Source organism: Parotocinclus spilosoma (assembly GCA_033117975.1). NCBI lineage: Eukaryota > Metazoa > Chordata > Actinopteri > Siluriformes > Loricariidae > Parotocinclus > Parotocinclus spilosoma. The sequence continues at coordinate 18,451 of JAVSBV010022585.1, read as the reverse complement.
ACATTTTTGACAAAGTAGTATGTCATGTTTCATCCCTGTCCACAAGCAGGATTAATGAACCTGTTTAAGGTTTTTTTGGGAACATATCATATTTCTAGTCTTGAAAGCCCCTAAAAAAAGTCTAGAAGCCCCTTTCTCAAAGTTTGACTGCAATGATGGCAAATACTACATATGTGAAAACTAGTGAACTTGCAGGGCTGTGCTGAAGTAGTAGTTAAGGTAGTGGACTAAACAAAGGTACAGAAGGTCCAGCCTAGTTTCAGTACAGCCAAGCTACCATTGTTGGTCCTTTGAGTAAGCTCCTTATCCCAGTTTCTTGGAGAGCCTACATTGTAAGCCTATCAGCAGTATGTTGCACTGAATGGATGCTAAATGCTTCAATTGTCATGTCATGCAGATCAACCAATTAAGATGGCAGATGTTACATATACAAAAGTACACTGACAAAACACTTACAAGGCTACTGGCCGAGGAGAGGCGTGGACGCTTTGTCTTTCTCTGGGGACTTAAGGATGTGTCAGGTATTAAGCTGTCTCCATGCCCTCTGCTACGTGTGAGCGGCCTTTTTCCTCTTTGTACCTCCTCATTGGGACTAGGTGAATCCCTGCTTCGTGTTCGTACTGTCGAGGGGGAAGTGGTACTCTCCAACTATTTAAACAGAAAAAAATACACCAGTTACATTACAGAAATACTTTTTTTTACAAAAATCTGAAATATGACAGCATAGTGAGGTTGCATATAACCTGTTCTACTCGTGTGGGATCCTGACTACGGAGCTTCATGCGACATGAGGCTAGAGACTGAGAAGGGGAGGTATGTGTCATTCTGGTATCGGTCATTCTATCTCCGCTTCGAGGCTCATGAACTGAAACAGGGGACTGGGGATTTGCAGAGCCTTCCCATTCAACTGAAGCACTCTCCAACTGGTGAAAGTTCCACATACCAATTTTCCTCATACAGTATGTGCATGTCAGAACTGGAAGATTCAGATCTGGGCTGCTAGAGCAAAAAAACAAGTAAACAAAATAGTACAGTTAATATTAAAGATATGATTTTAAACAAAATGTCAGATATTTGCAGACAGTACTCATTAAATTTGTAGTAATTTAATTTTGTACAAATACTTCATACTTGCAATTAACTTGTAAACACTACAATCATAAAATATGATAGCTCTACACCGAATTGCTCTACTAGCTAAAACTTTCTTTCTAAGCTGCCTGCTTCTTCACTGGATTTCTACAAATTTAATAGAATGTGCTACCACAGTTTTAAGAAGAGACATGCTTGTGCTTTTTGGAACAATTTGAAATTTCTTTATCCTTTTAAATGCAAGTTAAACAAAATATTAAAATCTCTCACTATTTTGACTTTACTATATTCATCATCATTTCTATTACTTCTAAGAAAACCCCATTATTAACATTTAGTCAAATCCTATAGAACAATGTGGAATTATTCATGAAGTTAGCACGGCAAGTAACACCTGTTTGCTCATAAAGGAATATAAGCATACCTTGCTGCCCAGCCACACAATGCCAGAGTACAAGCAACCATCTGCATGTTCTCCGTTTCTAAAAAAGACTCTTCTGTTATCTTCACAGACATAATCAATCGTAAAAGACTGCTCATCACATCCTTAGTCAGTTCCTACAGAAAAAAAAATAAATGATGGGAAAGACTTATCTACTAGCAGACTACCATGCACCAGTAACTACTATGACATCAAAGACACAAAAACTAGGTTACTGTGGTGTCCCATGTGGTTGCTAAGGTATGGCTAAGGTAGCCCCAATTCCAATGAAGTTGGGACGTTGTGTAAAACACGTAAAAATACAATACGGTGAATATTCAATTTAATACACTACAAAGACAAGATATTTAATGTTCAAATGGATTAACTTGATTTTGCAAATATTCTCTCATTTGGAACTCGATGAATGCAACACATTCCAAAGAAGTTGGGACAGAGGTATGTCACTTTCCTCTTTGGCCCAGAGGGCCAAAAGAATGGTTTCCAACAATTAAGGTCACGGGCATTCAAAGTTGGTTTTCATCTTGCCGCTTACTTGCAAAGATTTCTCAAGATTCTCTGAATCTCTTGAAGATATTACGGACTGTAGACAATGAAATCCCTAAATTCCTTGCAATTACATGATGAGAAATGTTGTTCTTAAACTGCTGTACTATTTGCTCAAGCAGTTGTTCTTTGCTTTGCTTCACATTCTTGCTTGTGAAAGACTGAGCCTTTCAGGAATACTCCCTTTATTCCCAATCATGACACTCACCTGTTTACAAATAACCTTTATACCTGTGGAATGTTCCAAGCAGGTGTTTTTTGAGCATTCCTCAGCTTTCCCAGTCTTTTTTTGAGCTTGTTGCAGGCATCAAATTAAAAATGAGTCAACGCATCCGGTTACATTCGATCATACTGAAAACAAGTCAAGTCTGGTTACCGGCCGATCGATATGTGCATCTCTAATAATAATTGTAACAAGTTTGACTTGTCTATTGGGGTGAATTGTTCAGATCGCCATGTATTCGTTTATAATGGATTATTTGTTCAAGTAGTATATTAAAATACCCCACACTAATTCAAATAGCTATTCATAAATGTTAGATAAAGAGAGCACAATGTGTTCATCAATATTAAATCAATACTGCCGTCAAGACTATTCAGCTCTCTTGAAGGCTTATTAACAAGTAATAAGTATTCTTTGAAATGTATCTAATTTCTAAGTCTAATTTACCATTTAAATATTTGGGTATTCTCAAATACTTTTAAATATTGCTGTCATTCACCACCACCATGGCCAGTTTTACAATGTCTTAAAAAGAAAAGACAAATACTATAAATAATTAGAGTTCCTACCATTGCTTTAAATTGCTCCGGCTTCAGGACAGGTAGCTGATGCTGAAGGAGAAAAGTACTCTTAAACCGCTCTAGAAAGGAACCAAGAAGTTCTTCAGGTTCATTAACTGGAACCATGCAGAACCTTTCTAAAAAAAGAAACAAAAGAAAACAAGACAACATAATGACATAATGTACTAAAACAAATGCACATCAGGAACTGTCTAATAGAAATGTCCAAGTACCAGGGCAAGGGAAATCTGGCCAAGAGCAAAATTCTTTATGTTGGGTCTTGAGTTGCCTTGTCAATTCCAAAATGCGCCTCTTATCTTTTAAGTAAACAAGAGACATTTTATTAGCAAGACAGTTTGCAATAGTCGACACGTTTCCTAACAGGCTGTTGATTCAAGCTTACATTTCTCAAAGTCCTGGGATGGCTGAATTGATGCACACAGGAACATCTGGCAACTGCAACACATCAGCATGTCGCAGTCAACATTTATCCAGCCATACTGAGCACATTTTAAAGGTGAGAGAATATAGGGCTTTCCAGTCCATTTCAAACAGTAAGCATGTTAAGGAAAACACTGAAAATTCTGGTATACAACTTGTGCATGTGGTAAACTAGGGCTGAAGTTGAATGCAATTAATTGTTGCTTGTTAATGTACAGAGGTACCTCGGACCTGCTCCGTGCTCATTTCAGTTATCAATCAATATTTGAGAGATTACGGTACAGTGCTTGCCCACCTGCGATGCTTCTGGGTGAAATAACAATGAAACGCAACTTTGCGCGACCTATTCAAACAGTAACGACCCGTCCTGGTGCTGTGTTCAAGAGCTCACATTTTTACATATATGCATTCAATTCAAAACATATAAAAGAGAAGAGTCCAGAATATTGTTGCCTTCAGTCATTACGGAAGGGGACATCAGTTCCAAAGAATAACCCATTCCCTCGTTACCACCATTCATCAATCCATTCTTTCTCATTAAAAAAGTTAAAGTGGTTATTTGTTTTAAATGTATAACACTATAATGATAAATTAGTCCTTAACTTATATAACACAAAGTCTTCTTTTCACATATACTATAAAATACTGAGAATAACAAGGTACTTTGCTATAAGTGGGTGCTGGAACCAATTAGACCAGAGTTCCAGAAAATATTGCGATCGAGTGTCAAGGATCCACTGTTTTGTTTGAGAAACTAGATTTTCTAGTCTGATTAAACCAAAATTGAACATTTTAGTCTCAATTCCAAGCACTATCCCTGGAAGAAACCAGGCACAAGCCACTGAGCTGCCCAGTATCATCGCTACAGTGAAGCCTGTTGGTGGGAGCATCGTGCTGTGTGGGACTTTTCAGGACAGGGCGATAGGGAGAGTTGGGAAAGACAATGACCCTAAGCACTATGAGATATTTCAGAATGTTATATTTATATTTCAGTTAAATTACAGCCAAGATCTGTAGTCAGACCATAGAAAATATACATACATTGCAATTCCTATAAGTAATTCTGTACAACATAATTAAAAATCTTCCCGTTTGCCAGACTTATCACCAGTCAAGCATGTGTGGGACCAGCTGGAACAGCAGCTTCAGCAAACCATGAGTATGCAGGATCTACAGACCCAGCTGTAGACAAATGTGTTATAGAGGAATATCTAACAGTCTTTTACCAAGAGTTACTCTATCCAAAAGTAGCTTCAGAGACAGAGCAGCAGGGGAAGCACGTTTGCATCCTCTTGTGGCAAGAACCGGTATCAAATCAGACAACACCTGTAACTACACATGTGAAGTAACTGCTTGCCAACTAAACTAAACCCTACATTTCTCTCTGGATGCTCTATTTTTGTCAATAATATCCAGTATGTATAATTTATAGTACTCAATGTCAGAAATCCTAATGTAAATACATGATCATAACCTGGTCCATGCCTTTACAACACTTTTAATCACCTGTATTTGTTTCTAAAAGGATATTACACTATTGAATATCATTCCAATGTCACACCAGCCACCTCCCAACAGATTCTCTTAAATCTCATTATTTGTTAAGGCCTGCAATTTGTGCCTGTTTTGTGTGATAAGTGTCAGTGAGAGATGTCTAACATTCTGCCATGGACACCCATTCCATGTGCACAGTGCTGATAATTGTAACTGTGTAACTGAGCAGTTATTGAGTTATTTAGTGATCTCTTTAGGATGCCATTTGATCACAAGTGTTTGTAAAGGCAGACTGCACGGCTAGGTGCTTGGTGTGTGTTTAAATAAATTTGGTCGTTAAGCAGAAAAAATAAGTGTGGTACAAGGATGACCAAACAGAAACACACAAAAGGATATTGAGTAAGACTCCACTCGGTGAAAAAAAGCTTCTTGGTTTGTTGCTTCACAAGGTGTGTCACTGTTGAGATTTGAAGCCATCAAGTTTAAAACCTGAGATGAACTGAAACACAGAAAAGAGTTAAACACCAACTGTACACACGCATATACACGTAATATGTTTGTATCAAAGATAATCAATGGCCTTATTTGTAAGGTTCAGAAGCCTCTGTAGCTATAAAACCACTAAAAATCACACTGGGAGTTGACTGGGTTTAATGCAGAAGAAACACAGGGAATTCAGGGTAAATTACCATGTTTTTGCCAGTATAACCAGTAGGTCCATCAACAAGACATCAACTTTATTGAGAAAGTTTAAAGTACACTGGAACGTAGATATGTATTGTGATAGATATCATAATAAAAATACAATAACTTTTTTTTTTTTCAATAGAATATTCACATATATATGTTATGTTATATGATCAAACCCCAAGAGTGCGCCCCATGTGCGCACACAACTAGATTTTGCATTGACTGCTTCAGCTAGTTGCTGCGATAAGTCTGGTCAATGTATTGATCCAGGCAAGACTGGATTGTATGTAAATATAAGTAAATGGAGGAGTTACATAAAGAAGGCTTCGGGGCAGCCAAGAAAGTCAAGCAAGCATGAGGACCGTCTCCTATAGAGGATGCAGCTATGAGATTTTCTCACCACCAGTGCAAGGATTGCTCAGGAATGGCAGAGAGCAGTTTTGAGTGCATCTGAACGCACACTGAGATTAAAGCTTTTGGAAGGTTGCTTGGTGTCAAGAAAGGCAGCAAAAGATATACTTATCTCCAAGAAAAACATCCAGGAAAGACTGACATTCTGCAGGAAGTATAGGGAACGGACTGCAGAGGACTGGGGTAAAGGGATTGGCCTTTTAAGAAAGGGTAATATTGTAAAGCTGCTTTGAGACAATGCTCCATTGTAAAAGGCGCTATAGAAATAAACTTGAATTTAATTGAACTGAATTGAAGGCCCTTTCTCTGATAAAGCCGTGTCATGCCAACAGTGAAGCATTCTGAGACCATTCATGTGTGGGGTTACTTTTCATCCAGGGGAGTGGGGGTTTGCTCAAAGTTTTGCATATTAACATGAATGGTATCAAAACATTCTTCAAGAGCGACTTCTCCCAATGATTCAGGAGTAATCTGGAGATGTATTTGTCAATAAAAAGTTAAACTTATAAAAGGTTTATAATTGCACTTCATTACACCATATAAACATCTAAAAAAAAATTCTAAAAAAAAACTGAGGCAACAAACTGTGAAAACCAAAACTTTTGGCCATGACTGTAGACTGTAATGTTTGAAGGCAATACAAGATGAGGCAGTTTGTATTTTCTTGTTGTTCTTTAGCCTTTACTGAAGATTGTGATGAATATTTATGGGTTGCTGATCTACAAACCCAATTCCAATTCCAATGAAGTTGGGAAGTTAAGTAGAACATTCATTTGTTGATTCATTATTTTTTCCGCTTATTCCACTTGGGGTCGCGGGCCAGCCGGTGCCCATCCGGCAAATCTGGGCGCAAGGGCAAGAACAACCACAGATGGGGCGCCAATCCGTTGTAGGGCACACTCACACACACATGCACACACTAAGGGACACTTTAGAGACACCAATTAACCTAACGTGCATGTCTTTGGACTCCGGAAACTGGAGTACCCTGAGTAAACCCACGCAGGCACAGGGAGGACATGCAGACTCCACACAGAAAGGACCCAATTCACTCCACGTTGGGACTGAACATAGAATACTTTATTGGTTTTTTTTTTTTGCAAATATGCACTCATTTTAAATTTAATGAATGCAACACGTTCCAAAAAAGTTGGGACAGGGACATGTTTACCACTGTGTTACATCTTTTCATTTAACAACACTCAATAACTGTTTGGAAACTGAGGACACTAATAGTTGAAGTTTTGCAGCTGGAATTATTTTCCATTCTTACTTGGGTATTTTATATGCGGACAGTTTGAAGACTGTGCATGTTAAAAAACTGCTGAAGGTCTAGGTAATTATGAGCATAAACATACTTAAGGTACCAAATACTTCTTCAAGACAGTACGAACACTTTTTAGACAACGCTTTTTAAAAATTATACCCTAAAGAAATCCGCGTAAATATAACAAATTCTATCAGTTACCAAACGCTACTAGTGTTCCGTTAATGATAAAGTATACCTACCGATCTATGAAACTGTCCTCTGATGTTAAAACTTCGCTGAGAATTTGCCGAAATTTTAAAGGCGATGGTAACGAGGATTTCTCTTCTTTTTCAGTGTGCTTAAGACTAGCATTGCTTCCTGATCCTGCCATGTTCAGATTATATCGACTCTCTTCTACGTTCAGCTGTGCACCGCCACAAACGTTGTGTGTTCGTAGCCCATAGGATATATATGTAGCTATAATTATAATGATAATAATAATATGCTGTGTATGGGCCGTAGGTAGTAATAGAACGCATGTAGTAACGGCTTATGTTTAAATCTTCTTTCTTTTACTGGCGGATGGCAGACCAACTTTTGGAGTGTGTACCGCCACCTTTTGAACTGGAGTGGGAATCAAGCTCTACACCAGGGGTCTCAAACTCAAACTACCTGGGGGCCACTTACCAGGCTGTGTTTTCGATGAGGGGCCACATTAACGGATCGCGACAAAAAGCAGTTGGAAAAGGGAACATCAACTATTATAATATATAATAACTATGAACACATACAGAATTTCTTAAGTTTCTGAATAAACTCTTCTTTTCTGGACAAAGGATATGATCTGTCTGAAGCATGCAGTCCTTCAGAAACTGTCCCTCTGTAAACAGCTTCCCAGTTTTGGCGATGAGTTCACATAGCTTTCCACAAATGCAGCATCACTTTCTCTTTTTGCTCGCTGGAAATAGATTTGCTGCAGGGAAAGATCTTTGTAAAGCTGAGCGACTCGTTTCTCCCTCTCTTCTCCCTTATACCTTAGCATACTGCTCTGCATGTTTAGTGGTATAATGACACCTAAGATTGTTCTCCTTAAGCACGGCAACTTTCTCCCTGCATATCAGACAAGTGGTGGTCGCATTAAACTCAACCAATAAATAATCGATCACCCACCTCTCTTGAAACGGTCTGTGCCCCAAATCAACTTTTATTATATTTTTTGAGAGTTTTGAAAGAAACATTTTGACTAACAGAATGTTTTTTCCTGGAATTGTGAGCACATACGTGGAGACATGCAGCCTACCAGTGGACTGGGTTCACGCAGCCTTGCCTGGTCACCAAAAACAAAACAAAAAACAAAAAATACTCGCACACACATACAAAAACACCAAAATACAACAAGTTAATATAAAATACAATAATTAACACAATAAGGCATAAATAATTACATTGAATTGCAGGCCAGATTTATCCTTATTTTGTTAACTCGTGAGGGGTCGTTTGAAACTGCATCGCAGGCCAGCACTTTGAGACCCCTGCTATACACCATCCCTATTAAAAATATTAGACTTATTCACTTTGAAACACTAAAGAAAAAAATACAAATGTAAACTGTGCATCTTTAAGTTCTTGTGATTGACCGACAAAAATGTAATTAAATCAACAATGAAACTATGCACCGAATATACAGTACAGTACAGTATATTATTAGCCAATGAATACTATAAGATGTAGTCTAAGATATAGTATATGTTGTATAAATAGTAGTGTAATACAGAACAATATATAAAATAGTGAATATAACTTTATTATACAACAATTAGATGACTATTTATACTACTTATGCTATGTACTATTGCTACTCTATTTCTGTTATTGTTTAATCATATTATACTATAATTAGGCTTGTTTTCCAATACAGTCTTGACAGAATTATGAGAAGTTGCCTGGATCAATATGGTGACGACACCATAATAGACATGGGATACAAACCTGATTCCAATGAAGGTGGGAGGTTGAGTAGAACTAGATCTAGTTATTTTACAAATACACCATCACATACAACTTCATAAAACCTCATGAAATATCACCCATATTCCAGTTTAACCATCTATCTGTCAACACCAAGTGTCCACATCGAGTTTAAATCAGACTTACTGCGCTCTAGTTTATAGTTTGCTTTACAGCAAATAATAATTTTATATCATATTACAGACCTTAGCGAAGCTTGTGGTTAAGGAACCAGCCTTGTGGGAGGAGGTCACCAGTTAAATCCCCAGAACTGTCATGACTAATAATGATTAATAAAACAAAGAAGTTCAGGCCAATATATAATATGCATTAATAATTAAAGTGTACACTAAAGTGATTATAACTCAACATTTCCACCAGAGATCTGCTTCAAACTGTCTGGGGAAACTCTAGAATAGAATCATGTTAGAATTATTGATATGTTATGGGATTTATTAAACCTCTAATTATAAAAGCTCAGCTGCATGTGTGCTTTTCATGCATTTATTCACAGTATAAACTGACTTATGTTACCAAATACACCTTAAAAATATTATTAACACTTTTTAGACAAGTAAAATATATCCACATTTGCCAATTGGAAACATATTTAAATTATTACTTTATTCTCTGACGTAATGAAATAAAAGTGCATTTGTAACGCACTACTGTAATACTGCTAATATAGGAGCTTTTTCCATTCATATGCGGATTGCTTGACCGCAGTACGTTGGCCTCCTCTGTCTCTGAGAGAATTTTGAAGTTGGTGGGTGACTTTTTGAAGACTGTCTAACGCATGTACATCAAAGTCCACATATGTATTAAGGCTAATCTGAGCTAAACAGTCCATTACTCTTTCTAAACGAATGAGTCCTTTGGCACGTGGTTCTCACAATCATATCATTTAAGATTACTTGAAAAAGACATTGCATCGTTAACACAGGGCTGGTTAAAAAGCTTGTACATTAAAAAATTGTGAATATGTGTTTAGCTAGTTAGGTAATTTGTAGGCAATGCTAATAGCGCGCTAGAGAATGGCGGCTGCAAGCCAAGGTAGTAGTAGAGCAGAAACTCAGAAATGAAAACTCTAAAGACACTAAGAAAACGTAAGATCACACTGTTACAGAAATTCTTGGCATTTATCCAACTCACTGTCTAATGTCTCTGGATTGGTGACTTGAACCACCTGAAGGGGCTGTAATTGAGCGGCGGGAAACTGGAGCAGTAGAAGATGAGGTCAAATAAAATTTATTTCTATAGCGGGGCTGGAACTGTTACTGGAACATAAACTTGCAGAGAAAAGAGAAAATGTAGTTACTTATTGATTAAGAGAACAGAGTCTATTAACAGTCACTGATGCCATGTTCAGCATGAAACTCCGACAGCATTAACTATAGCAGCATAAATAGAAAGAGGAGAACCAGAAGGTAACAAAGCCAAGAGGAATCACATGAGACATCAACCACCCAAATCTCCAGCAATCAACAAACCTGAGTAATCACATTAAGAAGGCAAGAAGACAGCAACCCAAAATCCCAGATCACCATTAATCTCTTTGACTATGAACCTCCAGTTCTGCCCACAGTCTAAGGTAAAGATGCACATAACTAGATCAAGAGGACTGAAGCCTGGCCCAGCCAAACCACCCACCAGATACTCCTGGCCAAAGGCCTAACCAAATGTATGTGTAAATAAGAATGTTTTAGCCTACAGAGAGTGTATGTGTGAATCTCAAACTAAAGTAGGGAGTTTATTCCATACCTGGGGAGCCATGTATAAGAAATATTTTCCCTCTGCTGCTTTTTTATTCTAGGAACTGAAAGCCTGCACCTTGTGAATGAAGTACATTAACTGGGTTGTAAGATTCTAAAAGTTCACTCACATATTGTGTGACCAGACCATGTAGAGCTTTATATGTCACAAGTAATATATTGTAATAAATACGAAATTCAACTGGTAATCAGTGTATAGATGCCAGAACAGGGCTGATTTGATCAAATGTTCCAGTTCTATATAGTTTAGTTAGAGATGTACTAGAACAGCAAGTAAAGCATTACAGTAATCCAACCTCAAGGTTATTAATTCATGAAACAGTTTCTCTGCATATAAAAAAGAAAGGATATTTCTAAGTTTAGCTATATTACGTAACTGTGTGAAATTCAACCTGCCTTTCACAGTCTTGCGTCCAACTAATAAAACCTCTTATCCAAGTTAAAAGAAAATTATATGACATCCAATTTACAGTGGGAACGGAAAGTATTCAGACCACTTAACATTTTTCCCTCTTTGTTTCATTGCAACCATTTGCTAAGATAAAAAAAATCATTTTATTTCTCATTACAGTACACTCAGCATATCATCTTGACAGAAAAAAACAAACACATATAATTTTTTTGTAAATATATTAAAAAAGAAAAACTGAAATATCACATGGTCATAAGTATTCAGACCCTTAGCTGTGTCACTCATATTTAACTCATAAGCTGTCCATTTCATCTTATCCTTCTTGAGATAGTTCTACTCCTTCATTGGATTCCAGCTGTGTTTAATTTAACTAATTGGACTTGATTAGGAAAGACACATCTGTCTATATAAGACCTTACAGCTTACAGTGCATGTCAATGCAAATGAGGATCATGAGGTGGAAGGAACTGCCCAAGAAGCTCAGAGACAGAATTGTGGCAAGGTACAGATCTGGCCAAGGTTACAAAAAAATTCTGCAGCACTCAAGGTTATTAAGAGCACAGTGGACTCCATAATCCTTGAATGAAAGTAGTTTAGGACGACCAGAACTCTTCCTAGACCTGGCCGTCCAGCCAAACTGAGCAATCATGGGAGAAGAGCTTGGTGAGAGAGGTAAAGAAGAACCAAATGATCACTGTGGCTGAGCTCCAGAGATGCAGTAGGGAGATGGGAGAAAGTTCCACAAAGTCAATTATCACTGCAGCCCTCCATCAGTCAGGGCTTTATGGCAGAGTGGCCCGATGGAAGCCTCATCCCAGTGCAAGACATATGAAAGCCGGCATTGAGTTTGCCAAAAAACACATTAAAAAATCCCAGATTCTCTGGTCTGATGAGACGAAGATTGAACTTTTTAGTCTTAATTCTAAGCAGTGTGTGGAGAAAACCAGGCACTGCTCATCACCTGCCCTATACAATTACAATAGTGAAACATGGTGGTGGTAGCATCATGCTATGGGAGAGTTTTTCAGCTGCAGGGACAGGACGACTGGTTGCAATTAAAGGAAAGATGAATGCGGCCAAGTACAGACATATCCTGGAAGAAAACCTCTTCCAGAGTACAGAGTATTCCAGTGGTCTGAGGACCTCAGACTGGACCAAAGTTTCACCTTCCAACAAGACATTGACCCTAAGAACACAGCTAAAATAACAAAGGAGTGGCTTCGGAACAACTCTGTGACCATTCTTGACTTGCCCAGCCAGAGCCCTGACCTAAACCCAATTAAGTATCTCTGGAGAGACCTGAGACCATGTCTACCAACGTTCACCATCCAACCTGACGGATCTGGAGAGAATCTGCAAGGAAAAATGGCAGAAAATCCCCAAATCAAGGTGTGAAAAACTTGGAGAAGACTCATGGCTGTACTAGTTCAAAATGGTGCTTCTACTACTGAGCAAAGGGTCTGAAAACCTTTGGCCATGAGATATTTCAGTTTTTCTTTTTTTTAGTAAATTTGTAAAAAAAAATTAAAAAAATAAAATACATGTCTGTTTTTTCTATCAAAATGGGATGCTGAGTGTACATTAATGACTTCTCCTGTTAATGGTCTCCATAGCAGACCACCTACGTATTAGATTTGGTATAGAGGCCTCTGACAATGCTGTTTTCAGCATCTGGCTTGACTCAATGAGTCACCGAGGTTGTGAACATTTATATGAATTAACTATAATTTATATTTGAAAAAATATCACCTTCAGACCAGGAAGTCCCCTAGTTCCTGGTATTCCGGTGTAACCCTGCAAACCACACAAAATGTTTCATATTAGATACAGTGCAATTTGTGTTTAGCTAGATGTTATGAAATGACAAAGACCATGACTCTTACAATGTATCCCTGTTCCCCAGTGTGTCCAGGGAAACCTGATGCTCCAGCCTGACCCTGTGAGCGAAAAGACATGATATTTATTATATATAAGACAGAAAAATTACTGTAATAGTATCTGCATTGCCGGTTAATCCCTGAACCAAAAAAATTCCAAACCATTACAGGGAAACCTACACCAGTAAATGGTAAGAAGCACATGTAAATTTCTCTATGCACCTACCTTGGGTCCTTCTCGTCCCTGAGGCCCCTGCTTTCCAGGTTTACCAGTTGATCCCTAAAATGTAGAATGTTCTTACTATGTTCAGCATTATGCTAAATTTTCTCACTTTTTATAATTGTGTGTTTTAATATGCATTACACTGCTTGTAGTTGGAACTTACTCACAAATTCTGAGGCTCAAAAATATATAAATGAACATGATGAATAAAAAAAAAAACTTTGTGAATATGACTTTGTTTACCTTAATACCTTTTCCTCCTGACGTTCCTGGTGGGCCAATTGGACCAACTGAGCCCTTCAATCACAGAACAATATTTACCCAGCAAGATTGGTGGTTAGATGTGTTGTTTTAGCAATGGCAAGCTTATAAAGGTGTTACATAATACAACATATAAGAACTATTGTGAGCCTTAGCATATCTTATATTTTTACCCTATTCTCCTTTGGAAAAAAAGTGGTTACTTGGCCGCTACCCTTCCAAATAGACCATTCCTGCTAAAGCAATTCTAAAACTAAAGTAATATTATCTAATGGTTTCATAACACTTTTGCTCACTACTGTAAGTGTAGAACACACCAAGTTATGTAAAAAGCCTTGTTCATACAGTCCCACTAACAAGATTTGATTCTTCAGCTCAGCAAAAGTCAATTTACGCACCTGCTCTCCTGAAAGGCCAACTCCACCACGAGGACCCTTTATTCCAACATCACCCTACAAAACAGACAACCCACTTTTTAGATTTGCATATAAATGAAAATGCAATAGCAAATTCTACAGTATAACATAATCTAACAGTTAAATAAACTCTTCTTCTTTTAAGATATATAATAGTTATTGTAATGCCTTACAGGACACAGGAAGGAAGTCACAAAAGTGTTGAACACTCAAGCAAAAGAAGTACCTTTAATCCAGGCTTTCCATTCTCACCTCGGTCACCTGGCAGCCCAGGCAGCCCCTAGGAAAGTTAATTAGACAAGCTATGAAAGACACACCAAGATGTGGCCAGGTGTGATGTGATGTGATGTAACTTACCATTGCGCCTGAAAACCCAGATGCCCCATCCTCTCCATCAGGACCAGGATCACCCTAAAAAGAGGAATGTGAAGAGTTCGCATGAACAACACTGTTAGACATGCAGATGATTTAGATATAAGTTAGGAATATTATGTTCTCACCACCGGGCCTGTGTCTCCTCCTCGTCCTTGAACTCCTTTGGTCCCTTTGTAACCCTGAAATCATGACACATCAGTGAAGTTCAAACTTCCTATCCAGACCTGAATGCTTTCAGTATAAATTTCAAACCTTCTACCTCTCTCCCTTGAGCCCCAGGAATTCCCTGTTTTCCTTGGTGTCCTCTTGATCCCTGTTTAGAGAGAGACAATACTATATACACTGCTCTCAAAAATTAGGGGACATTTAAAAATGAATACAAAGAGAATCCCATAAAAACTGATGGACAGTCAGATCTTGTCTATGCCCCAGCACTGTCAGTGTATTTTGCCAGTCTTGGGTGACCATAAACCCTATTGAACAGTCAATGTGTGGTATTCTCATCCAGTTTGACATGCTTTTGTTCACCCCTATGAATATACTACTTGCTTCTCAATCACATTAATTTAGTTTGCACCTCATTTGCATAATCGGGCAACTTTTTTGACTTGTTTCCTTTTCTGATTATCTTGTTTAATTAAATAAAATGGAATGCCTCTTTTATAATCGCTTCATATTTATTTTGAAATATCCCCTAACCTTTGTGAGCACATAGTTCTGTGGTCCAACACCAGATTGCCGGTGCCGATGAGGGCCTGATGAGAGACACCTGCTCCGTGGGTTATTTAAGGCTGTTTGAGAGCAGTGCCTCTCATGACACTTTTGATATTTGGTAGCAGTGTGAGATATTTAGGGAAAGATTGTAAAGTTCCTTTTTTGTAGAGAGGTATGGGTGGGGCTCAGCACGAGGTAATAAAAATTGTTTAGGGTGAGTCATAATCTCATACATCTCAATGTACTACTGTAAATAAGTCTTGCTACCTGCACTTGGGTCTTTCTTCTGTGATTCCTGACAGTAAAGTTCTCATCACAAGAATTCACTAGCTATTAAACATGTACCTTGGGTCCAGGAAAGCCACCAAACCCAGGTTCGCCTGGTTCACAGTCACATTCTGTGGGATCCTCCTCCTGCTCATGCTCCAGAGCAGCAGCCACTTCATATGGGACCTGTGTGGTCAGGCTTGTCACCTCTTTGACATAGTTATATGATTCTGTTGTGCTTGCATAAGGATATGCTTCCTCTGTGATCATGGTGATCCCTGTGGGTACAACTTCATAAGTGTCATATGTGGACCCGATCTGCTCATCCTCATAGACGTTCTTAGGCTCAGGATTGTAGTCCACTAGAAATGGATTGAAACAAGTTGAGATTTTTACATGCTAGATCATTCTAATCAATACAATACAAGTTATTTGATCAAAAGGTAAAATATATGTTTTCAGTGGTGTGCTATAGGGAGAAAAACGACATTTGGTTATTACTACAGTAATGAGCAAGAGCAGACTCTATATGTGAACAGGTACTCACACATATAGGATTTTTACATAACATGTTTTTACTCATATTTAGTCACATTATTCATTCAGGCAAATGTAGTAGCAGCACTATGCATACAATCAGTTCTATCTGTAAATACTATATTAATGTAGCTTCTGTTTATTTAAACTACTATAACAAACAACTTACATTAGATACATTATTTTAATTCTTACATACATCATAAAATGGATAGGTCCCTTTTGAGTCAAGTTTTAGGGAGAGTTTCCTTGCCAATGTCATCATAAATGTACTCATATTGGGATTGGCCTAATATATTAGAAGATTAAATAAAACTGTAATGCTTCTTTGGTTTCATGGTCCATAGTAAAAAAAAAGTTGTACAAACACTGGTGAAGAGCTTCAAATAATATTTACATCAAACATCAAAATGAGGAAGATGTGACTATGTGTGTGGTTTGGTTGTTGCTGCCTGCCAGGGAATATTTTAGAAACCACTAATCTCCTGGGACTTTATCCCCAACTCTCCAGAGTTTACACAGAATGGTGCAAACAACAATACTGACCAGCAGATCTACAGTATTGGCAGAAACAAACTGTAAGAGGAAATGCTTTGTTGATTTTACGGAGGACAGATGAGAATGGTTAGACTAGTTTGAACTGACAGGAGCTAGCTGAATTATCAGACCATTGCTCAGGGATCCACAGTTTGTGCAATCAACTTATGGAGCTTTATGCTTTGTCATTTTAAATAAGTAGGTTCTGAATGGTAGTTCTTGCCACGAACAAATTTGTAAAGTTAATTACCTCATTTTTTCTTACTGAGACAGAGTCATAGAGGTGCCAATTTAGTCTGACTGTACTCTTGGGACATAAAAAAAATTATTATGTTAATTGTGTGACTACACTGCTCACAACAGTTAGGGGATATTCCATTTTGGGGCATCCCCTAATTTTTGTGAGCAATATATTTTGTATAATTTTGTGAGCGGCTTCTCTTTGCTAATGCCATTTGTGCATAAAACTGACATCACCTTTAATTGTTTGAGTTTTGACTGGATTATTTCACAGAACGTAATTTCTCAGCTTTTGTGATGCAACTGCAGATAGTGTTCACTATTTGATGCGAGAACTGTAATAACAGGCTAACGATAAACAGGCTAGTTAAGCAGAGTTTAGTGTGACTTAGAGGGCTATTTAAAACAGAAATGTCAGCACAAATTATGGATCGGTGTAAATGCTTGTTCCAGATTTTATAAGATCAGTTGTGTTGATCATACCAGGTTGAGAATATCCAGATGAGTCTTCATATCTGTCTACTAAGGAGCCTTCAAATGTACGCTCATCACCTAATCAATAAAGAAAGACAATACTAAATGAGCTTCAACAACAGATACTTTACAAAGTCAGCTTTTATTGGCATAGTTTGGCAAATAGATTAAGGCACATACAGATTAGTCACATACGGAAAACGTAAGAAAACTGTCCGAATTATTGGCATCTCTAAAAGTTATTATGAACAAAATTAATCTTCTTTTATATTGATCACCTGTATCCCTAAAATATAAATTTTAAGTATTAGTATTTTGGTGTCACCAATTTTCCCCACAAACAATCTGCGAGGTGTAACAAAAAAAAGCCTCATTGTTCATCAAATCACAAAGTTAAGCACCTTGAGTTTGCTAGACACCAGTTGAAATTAGGTAATTTGAGGTACTAGGTTCTCTAGTAACCTGAGACACAAATAGAGCTCTTTTAAAACAAACGCCTAAGGTTTGTTTGCTATGATGCCAATAATGGTTATATAGAAAATAATTTTGTAATTGTAATGTAATATTGTGGGTAAGTTTTTGTTTTCAGCTCAAATATCCTTGATAAAAGACGTGGTTTAACTGACTACATGAAACACCAGTTCATTTTAAGTGAAAGTTATGTTTGAAGCTCCAACTAGTGGTCATGGACGGAAATTCCAGTGGGACAATAACCATAAACATATACCCAAATATTTTTTCATCCCATCCCACTGACCTAAACCCCAATGAATGCATGTTAGGTGAGCTGAAGAAGATCCACTAGGAAGATCTGGATTTTATCAAGCATTGGATAAAACGTATGTTGGCAAAGAAGGGTTGCAAAGTCCTATTAGTTGCAGGGATGCCAATAATGTTTTTTTTACTCAACTACTAATAACAGTTTTTGGGCTACATTATTTAACCGTATAAAAAAAAATAACCTGACCTGAGTGGTTGCCAGAGTAGTCATCCTGAGCATAGGAATGGAGCACACACAACAAAAACACAATGTTCGTAGACACAGTCCACATTTGATGCTAGCAGCAGAACACAAACCAAAAAGTTTTTCATTAATGTATTACAAAGGCTAAGAGAAAATTTGACATTCAGGGTCAAAAATACAACCTCAAATCAGAAAAAGTTGTATATATATATATATATATATATATG
>JAVSBV010022575.1:0-12008 GCA_033117975.1 Parotocinclus spilosoma | reverse complement strand
TTTCCCGCTCAGAAAGTAGAGAGTCAGATTTGAGCTTGCTGAAATGGAATAAAAGCTAAGAAGTTATATCCTGGTCCATGTCTCCTTTTTATCCGGCTCCTACAGCTCTTTTGTACTTGAAAGTTAGGAGAATCAGAACTTCAGAATACTAGTAAAAAAGGTACTTGGTAGTAGAAACTTAGTGGGTTGCAAAAGGAAATAACATATTAAACACAGAGGGTCATGTAGGTGTTTGGGGTGATTCTTAGTCCAGGTACAGGGTCCAGTCAGGGGTCTATGGTACCCTGTCACGTAATGAGCCTTTACTAAACCCGAATCATTTCACAAAGTGCCTGATGTCGTTTGATTTTGATTTTGAGTGGTTCCTCGGGGCGTCGTTTGGTTCCACCTCAGGATTGTTTATTCTGATTACGATGAATAGAAAACGGTTTAGAAAGGCAGACTTTGGAACTCGGCAGTCACGACGGCTGCTTCTTATCGGTTAACGACGTGGTTATTTAATCAGAATCGCACGTTTGCCTTGTGAAATTAAAGCGAGGGACGCCGGAGACCAGGCTCTGTGATTCACAACTCTCGTGTTTCGTCGGCTCTAATCAATGAAATCTTTGACTGGATCGAACGGAAGAAGCTTGAGAGAGGAATTGGACTGTGTGCCCTTTAGAAATGTCACGTCCTCGATGGAAAACATTTCACTTCAGAGTCCGCATCAAAACCAATCATTTACCCGACACCTGCCTCCTTAAAAGCTCCGTGCCCCTTCAGATTTCCAGTTACTGTCTTCACTCAGACTTTTGTTCCCCGATTCTCACAGCACCTCTGTGATTTGTGTCTGCATGCTTTTCATTTAATACACAGCGTGGTGTTTTAATAACACGCTGATTGGGATCAGGATAACCCCCGTGTCTCCAGATAATGAAGAGCACTGAGGTGCAGTACTTAATTTAAATATTAATCTGATCTCTCTTCTGTAGTCCGAGACTGATCTGAAAGTCCGAGGCATTTCAGTTCACAGCTTAATAACAGTTATTTCTTCTCTCCAGGCTGAGAACGTTTCCCTCGCTCTGGCCAACGAGAGTCAGAAAGAAGCGTATGAGAGGTGTTTAGACGAGGTAAGTACCCCAAACACTGCTCAACTATTTGGGCACTGTGCAGATCAGAAAAAAGAGATCATTAGGGGAGTATGGAGTTAATAAAGTTTGGAATTATTTCAGGTATAAAAGCAGAGACTAGGGAATTATTATTATTATTATTATTATTATTATTATTATTATTATTATTATTATTACTGTTGTTGTTGTTTGTGGTAATAATAATGATATTAATAATAATAATAATAATAATCATCATTATCATCATTATAAGAATAATAATTATTATAATATTACCAGCAATAATACTCAAATATAATAAAACAGTAATAATAATAATAATAATAATAATAATAATAACAATAATAATATAGTTATAAGAATAATAGTTAAAAAAATAATAGTAATAATAACAATAATAAGTATTGTAATAAGAATAATAGTAAAACAGTAATGATAGTAGTAATAATAATAATAATAATAATAGTAATAACAATCATATATATATATTTATTTTTGATAATATAATTATTGGTATTATCATTATTAGTTTATTATTATTTTTTATTATGATTATTATTAATAATTTAGGGACTTAATAAAGTTTGGAATCATTGGGGTTATAAAAGCAGAGACTAGAAAAATGATGATTATTATTTTTATGAAATTATTATCATCACTGTTATTATAATTATTTATATATAGATATAGATATAGATAAAGGTAGTGGAATAAGAGGAGGACGGTGCTGATTTAGGGACGTTAGGAGCAGCAGCAGGTAAAATGCTGAAAGATAATTAATGTTGTTTGTTTGTTTGTTTCTTTTTTTCTTTCTTTGTTGTTTTTTTTTGTTGTTTTTTTTTGTTGTTGTTGTTGTTGTTAGGTGGCTAATCACGTGGTACAGGCTCTGCTCAACCAGAAGGTATGACTTAAAAACATTACAGAATTAGCAGCGTTCTTATAGCAGTATTCAGCAGTATAGTATTTATCGCCTCACATCTGCAATGGACTAATAAAGAAGTACAGGTTGCCACGGCAACACTCTGTTTGCTCTCCGCATTTAAATAGACTTAGGGTAATGTGTCAACAATAGTTATGCTAGCATTATTCAGAACGAGGAGTTGTACCCAGGCTTGGCTGCTGGGTCCAGGGTTTGATCCTTAACTCTGGTGATGCTTCCTAGTCTGGGGATTTGGCATGTTCTCACAACCTCCTCTGGGAGATGTCCTCACACCCACGGTCCAGGCGATGTGTTCAGACCTCATGCTGTATTTTATTTTGTTTTCTACATCCCTGAAGCGATAAATCTTACGGTGGTTTGACAGAAAACAATATGTGATGGATAACAGGTGTTTCATAGTGATAAGTCTCACTACTGCTGGAACCATCAAAAGGAAACCAGGAACCACCCAACTAGTAAATAAGCTGTAAAACACAGCGTTAGTTCAATCCTCTTTATCACTTTAACGATGCTTAGCCTTGTCAGGCACCTGTATTTATAGGCGGTGTCCAAAATGCTCCTACACTCTTCCAATCACGTATTCTTAATCCTAACTTTACTAATCCTTCATCACTTTATGATTTGTGGTGTGGACCCAAAGATGTGGGAATGAAGGAACCCCACGACGTATAATAAGAATGGGGAAATGTATTAACGAAAGGGAATTAACTAAAAGGGTAGAGCAAAAGGCTGTCCACTCTACAAAACAAAAAGGGGAAATCGCAAAGCTGTGATGCATCCCGAAAGGGAATGGCACCCCCAGCTGGTGAGACAGAGGTCAAGCATGCTTAGAGCACGCAAAGACGCAGATTTGGGACGCCTCCCAAATCGAGTGGCGCTGGAGCGCACCTAAGCGCCAGAGGGTGAGCGTGAGCAGTGTAGCATGCAAAAGAGGAACCGGGTCGCGTCTCAATTGGAGCGCGGAGCCGGCTTGAGTGAGGCTCGAAAGCGTTGAGTAGAGCCACGGAGCGGAGGAAACCCTGAGTCTGTCCCTGGACATCAACCGTACCTCGGTTCCCCTCCTACGCATCCTACGCCCCAGGACATAACCGCCTATCGTTATGGTGGAAACGCTTAGTCGAGGGCGAACTGTACAAGTGAGCTGCATGCAAACGACGTGGCAACGGGCAGAACCGTCGTTTAGCTGGTCGGATATATAAGCCGTCTTACTGATCGCTCTGTAATGGCGGACGGCGGCAGAAGCGACGGGAAGCTCGGCGGCGCACGGTAGGCTCCCTAACAGTACCCCCCCCTCTAGGGACCGCTCCTGAGGGCCCAAGAGCAGCAGCTCGGTTGCGGTGAAAGTCCCATATCAGGGTGGGGTCCAGAATGTGACATGCCGGGCCTCATGACTGCTCATCTGGGCCATATCCCGCCCAGTCAACCAGGTACTGAGTGGCTCCATGAAGCTGTCTATTATCTAGTAGGCGGTGCACGCTTGACGATCCCTGGGCCCGGGCGGGGGGCGGCGGAGCCCTTTGAACGGGACGACCCGGTGGTGTTGTCCTTTGCCAAGAAGGACCGGGGTCGCGGAGGCACGTGAGATGTGCCTGGCGGCTTGCCCCCCTGGTGGGGCTTGGCCGCTGGGGCTGGGCGCCAGCATGGCTGAACACCTCGGCTGTGTTGCGACACCGAGGTGGAGTCTGGGGCAAGTTTCCGGGGGGACTCGCCCATGGGGCAGGGCGAGGGTCTTCCCCCTGGGCGTTGGCATGCCGAGTGGCATGCGGGAGATCCATCCACTGATGGATCCGGAGGCCCAGTTGATGGACGGGTTGTGAGCCCGCAGCCATGGGTGACCCAGGACGACCTGCATGTGCGGGGAGTGGGTAACAATGAACGAGAGCCGTTCCTGATGCCGTCCCACTCGGAGCGTCAGGGGATGGGTCCGGTGGGTAATAGGGCCATCTAGGACCTGCCGTCCGTCGACCCCACAGACTGACATGGGGGTTGAAAGGCTCTCCAGGGGTAACCTGAGGCGTCGGACCAGCTCTTGGTCGCAGAAATTAGCGACCGATCCCGAATCTAAACCAGCCTGAACGGTGGCGAGCCCTGTCTTCCACACCAGGGTCGCCTTTAAAAAAATGCCGTAATTCGCCACATAATTGGGGCGTGCCGTCGGGGCCCTGTTCCAGCTGTTCTTGAGGGGTTTGGCGGGGCCCGTACCACCTAGCTGCATTGGTTCAGGTGACGGGGACCGCTCAGGGACGGAACCCGGACGGGACCAAGAAGGGTCACGACCTTCCAAAAGAGACCGAGGCGCACGTGATTCAGCCCGCTGACAAACCCGGTTGTCGAGTGACGCCGCCAGCTTGTAAAGAGCAGAGAGGGAGGTAGGAGGATCCCGAAAAGCAAGCTCGTCTTTCAGAACCTCATTGAGGCCCCGGTGGAAGAGGACGATAAATGGGGCCTCCTCCCATCCTGCCTCCACTGCCAAGGTGCGGAACTCGACTATGTAGTCCGCCACTGGGCGATCGCCCTGGGAGATGTCCACCAGGCGTGGCCCCGCCTGGCTCCTCCCCAAGGGGTGGAGAAAAGTTTCCCTGAGGGCGATTGAAAAAGCCTCCTCGGAGGCACTATCAGGCCCCTTTTGTTCCCAAACGGTGGTGGCCCATTCTTGAGCCCTACCTGAAAGGGGAGAGACCATATATGCCACCTTAGAGCGCTTAGACGGGAAGCGTGAGGGTTGTAGCTCAAAAATGAGACCGCATTGTAGCAGGAACCCTCGACACTTGGTGGGATCACCGGAGAAGCGCTCAGGCGATGGCAGTGGGGTCTCAACCGGAGTGCAGGGAACAGGGGCAGAGGCGCTGAGAGAGGTACCGGCCACGGTAGCCTGAGCGAGCCGTGCGTTAAGCTTTTTTATGGCTGTCTCATGGGCCCAATGGCTTCACCCTGAAGGCGAATTGCCTCAATTGCGTCTCAATTGGAGCACGGAGCCGGCTTTAGTGAGACTTGAAAGCGTCGAGCAGAGCCACGGAGCGGAGGAAACCCTGAGTCTGTCCCTGGACAGTAACTGTACCTCGGAGGTTCCCCTCCTACGCGTCCGTCGGCTATAAACGCCCCGGGACGTAACCGCCTATTGTTATGGTTGAAACGCTTAGTCAAGGGCGAACTGTAGAAATGAACTGCAAGTGTGATAAACGTGAGCGAACGGCACAAGCGATCTAACGCATGAGTCATAACGACGTGGCAACGGGCAGAACCAGAACTGGTTCTTAAATAGACCAAGTTCCAGGTGTGGGTTGTCACGTCGTTTAGCTGGTCGGATATATAAGCCGTCTTACTGATCGCTCTGTAATGGCGAACGGCGGTGGACGCGACGGGCACCTCGGCAGTTCACGGTAGGCTCCCTAACAACATGAATGTTTATTTTGCAAACAATTTTAGCAATTTTTATATTAAATGAATAAATACATTTAGATAATTTATACAGGTGGTACTAAAGCAATGTGAATATTAAAAAAAATAACTGTTACAGAGTTTCAAAATATATTTAGCATTTAGAGCATGAAATCAAACAGAGGAGCAGTCAGAACATGAGCCAATTTTGTGACATGGCTAAAAACTCGTGTTGGACCTGAAACTATCATCTACCAATGTTCAGTCTTTAGTTTATGCAATAATCTTCTACAGAGACTGTTGTACAGCTGAAAAAGCATGAATCAAACATTTATGGGCACGTTTGTTCAACAGCAAAAACATGGCCAACATTTGTAAGCAAAATGTAAGTTCCCAATCCTTTAATCATAATGGCCTAAACCTACAAGTGACATGTACAGATTTTCTTTGGCTGTTCCTAGTTTTTGGCTCGCTTAGTTTAGTTATTTAAACCTTGCCTTTCCCTTGTTAAGCTCACAAAGTATGTTACGCTCACGTGAGTTTCATGCTGTTACGGTTCGGCCCCTGTCTGATTTGACTTTACCTACCATGTCCGCTCCTGTTTGCTGCGCTTTGGACTGTTAGTAGACTATGTATGCACAGGTCTTTTCTTCATTACTGCACTCATTTATCCAGTGTTTTAAGTATCTTCACAAAGCTCTGGTCTGTACTACCTTTTAGTGGTTATCTCCCACTTTCTTTCCATGAACAACAATCGATAAGACAACCGCTTCATGGTAAATCCAGAATACGACAAGAGTAAACAACAACATTCTGCTTACCTCCTACAAGCAACACAGAAGTGACCCAACAGCGCTGACACACAACCTGAAATTCTGTCACAGTATTAAGTTGGTTTTGCACTTATTTCAATAATTATAAATATATTGATCATGCATAATGACGGTTAGCATATAGGGAACTGTACAGGGTGAGTCAAAAGCCACAATACACCATTTTATTTTAGAAACAAATGGGAAAACGACACCTAAATATCAGCAAGTAATGTGTGAGGAGGCACATATCTATCTATTAGATGTCTGGAACGTGGCCGTCATCTTGAAAGCATATCATATCAAGGGCAAGAAGGTGGTCATGTAGCATATCTAAAAAGACCAGAATTGCCATAGAAATCGATTTGCCACTATCCGATTTGCAATATCTCTTGTGGTTTAAATGTTAACACAGAAATTTTGAAATTGTGTTATTCATCACATTTAACTGAAGGTAGAATTGACGATTCTGATGCCTGGGGAACACAGCCGCTATATGACAACCAACACCCAGAAAGATCACCAATATCACGAGAAACCGGAAATGTGGACAACAATCCATGTAGTGGTCCGCTACCAATAAATAAAAAACTTAACAATATTTTTTGCAGCCTTCACGAAAAGTCCACAACGCAGCACGTGACGTGTTTAAGCACATAAAGCTGAAATGTATTGCAATTAGTTGAGCAGTGAAAATGGGGACTGAGTAAATGTGTATAATTCTCTCAAAAGCTGGGTCATAAGTACAGGCTTTCGTTGGGTAAGAGGAGACTGGCTAATAGGACATGCTGTTTAAATGCACTGATTGGTATTCACTGACAGCACTTCATTGCTCTGCACTCCTCACTTTGCCTTTGTGAGAGGAAAGATTAGATGCTCAAACACAAAGTCGGGTATGCAGCTCAGACTTGGCCGGTCACAGAACCACTTCCTGCTAAAGACACGACACTAAGCAGAGTGCCAGAGCCAGCAAGTGGAGGAGCACAGGCACCGGCAAACGATAAACAGAGCCCAGGGGAGAAAGCAGGGGCCACAGCTGTGCTTTACGAATGAGACGGAGCCAAGGAAGGAGGAAGAAACAAGAACTGGAGATAAACAGAGCTGACAGAGCAACGACATAGCTAGAAGAAAGAGTACATGCTGAGGGGGGAGGGATGTAGAATGAGAAAAGAATGAAAATAAATGGAGGGAGAAGGTAAAGTGCAAATTAAAAAACAAGCACCAAGCAAACATGTATTGATAAAACAGACATGGTGGCAAACAAACTAGATCTAAACCAGAACTCTTACTACTCAAGAAAGACAATAAGTACATCAATAATACAGTCACAACAGAATAACAGTGAGCCACAATAGGCTATTTCAGTTTGAACTCAAGGGAACTTTAAGGGAACAAGCTCAAGTTACCTCTGGACAAAAAGCATAATTTAAATTCCTTTAATGGAATAAAGTATGGGAAAACATTTACAGTACTACTGACCCACTCTCTCCAGACATGTTTTTTCAATAAAAGGCTGGATGAATTCCATGGTAAGCCCAACTTGATTGCCCATGATTTAGAGCTGAGCAGTCGGTGCACTTTTACTTAAAAGGCCACATCTGTGTAGTTAGCTTAAACCTGTTAATTCAAAGGGTGTCATTTCAAAGGTTGTATTGTTCATTTCCATTACACTATTTTCTCATTTCATGATTCTACTTCTCTTTTATACCTGCATATGGCCCAGTTTGGAAATTATTTAAGACTTGGTTGTATGTCAAAATATATACCGCTAAAATTAGGGGATAATTCAAAATGTAATACCACAATGAAATATCCTCTAATTTGTGAACAGTATACCTTGCAAAGGAATCTATCTACACAGTTTTGATAACCATAAAACATCTTTTGACTCTTTTTGTTCACAATTAAAGAGTGTAATGTTTATTTAATAAAAAAGTGAGAGGAAGAGATTTCCCTCATGGAAAACAGCAAAACTTTCCCACAAAGTGTGAAATAATTCTATCACTATCTATTCTATCTAATTGTGCTATAGCTGCTGTATCTGGTACTACCCACTAATTGCACTATGCACTACGATCACTTTAGTACCTTTACACATCCTGTGCAACTTTGTAGAACTTTCTACAGTTACAGACTGCAGTCCATCTTTTTTCTCTATATACTTTGTTAGTCCTCTGTGCTCTGTTCTGTAATGGTCAGAGCCCCACAGGGTTAGTAAAAAGCTGGTATTCGCTAGTATTAGCTGGTATGCTGGTATTAGTAAAAAAAAGTCCATAATCCAAAAATGTCATGAAGCCCTTTATCAGAGTACTAATGAAGAATTAGGGGATGACCAACACAAACAATACAGGAACAAATGAGCTGCTGTCTTTGATTTTACAAGGTGGAGTAATATGGTAGCCGTAACACACCACCACCACCCTGAGAGAATAATCCACCACCTAAATAGTATCTGATCTGTGGAGGTACTGACCATTGGAGAACAAAGTAAAGAGGACTAAACGTACAGAGAAACATATGGACTACAGCCCGCAATTGTATATTGCTAGGTTGAACTGATAAACTGGACAATCAGTATTGAAACAACAGGGAGAGAAAAACTAATTAAATGGCATTCATTTAGAGGGCCAATACTCGGAATAGGATTAAGGGAGGACAACCTTGCAGCTGATTTACATCTGGCTTTGGAAGGCAGAAAATAACATGTAATACTGGCTATAGCACAATTATAATATAACTTAATGTAACAAAATACAATATAATGATGTTAATAGGTTATGAAATGTTTTATCAATCATACTATATACAAACAATTCACTTTTCTAGCCAGAAATTATGGCAATGTTGTTATTCCTGCATTGTTTAAGAACAATAAAGCTGTTGTAGTCTGTAACAGTTTATTTCTTATCTCAGACAGTGGTGTCCTGCTAATTGGCTACTGATTAATGCTTCTGGGGCACAAGAGCTGGCCATTTACATCCCCAAGTCTGCTTTCAACCCAGCAATCTAGGGATGGGCATGGCAAGTCCACTAGTCAATTGTTTGAAACAGACACACATCAACTTGTGTGCCTTGCAGAATTGGTTTTGTTCATTTACATTAAGCCATCTTTATCTGATGGTTGTTGATTTATTTAACATGTTATGTTGCAATTAATGAATTTATAGGGAAGGTCACAAGTTATATCCTGTAATATCAATTGACATTTAGTGATGTCGAGCTCAGAGTGGTGCCATGGGAAAAAATCACAAACACCTCAACATTCAATGGGAATAACCATACTGCAGGGTCAAATGAATCTGTATTAAATACAGCTCATTAACTTATCTGATAAACATTGCCTAGTGTGTTGACTCATACTTTGTGTGATTGGATTGGATAAAATTGATTTTTTCATCCATTTTAGGAAGCATGTAAACATTTCTGGGTGATAAACATGAACAGAGTCGAGTCACATTTTCCCACCAGTCCAAAACTCTTAATGTTACTGCTTACCAGACTTGTTCTGATTTTTATCAGGTGAGACAGAGATCACTTGGCTCAGTGCAATAAACCTTCATAAGCAGAGAGCTGATCACAAGGTTTTTAGAAGATCGTCTGTACTTTGTCTCCATGCCAGTGCTGCTCACTGTTCCAAGGTAAAACATTGCCATGCCATACTACACTACATACATTAAATATGTAGGCTCTTCTAATGTGTGATTTACAGCCACACTCTTACAGGCTCATAAGATGAAGCATGAGCAAGGATTCTTAATAATACAGACCAAGAGTAGCAATAGATTTTACTTAACATCTCAGTTTTTACGTTCCTAACGTGCAAGTGAGTCAGCTGTCTGCTCTTTAATTGTCTGAAACATATCGTACAAACATATCTTACCTCACAATCATGGTTCAAAGACTGGCGGAACAATTCTTGAAGGATAAAAGGATGCTATAGTAGCAAAAAGGGACACATGTCTTTGTCCTCCAAAATACTTTTTCTTAAAAGGTTAGGGGGGTTTTTCCTGCCAATGTCAGCTTAGGTTTCCTAAATTTTGTACTATGCTTGTGCTTAGAAAATTAAAGATAATAGAAAATTGTAAAGCTGTTTTGAGACAATGCTCCACCTGTAAAGAGAGCTACAGAAATAAATCTGACTATTATGTGCTATCGACCAACAACACTCAACAGTATAATTTTATCCTAGGTAATATGCTAGGTAATTTACCTCCCTTGTAACATACACTCATTGGCCGCTTTATTGGGCACACCTTGTTTTACAGTAATTGTCAATTTTATGAATTCTAGAACTGCTAACATATAAGTGAAGAAACGAGTGATTTAATAAACCAGTATAAACCACATATATAACATTCAAACGTGCTGCAATTTTCCTTCCAAAAAATAAACCACTAGGGTTGCAGTCATTGAAGCAACAGAACAGAAGGGCATTTGAAATGTGACGTCCCTGAACATCCATTAAATGCCTGCTGTTTTCTACTCCTGATGAAGCTGTCAACAGACCGTCTTATGCATGCAAATATTTGTGCAAGTAAATGTAAAAAATATACAAAATGTTATGTTATGGGATGTGATGGAAGTCCTTATTAAGACTAAGCTGTATACCTATGTAATGTATGCCACATTCATACATAAAGTTTATCTTTTGTGTCCATGTGAATAGTTTATTTGTGCAGGCTTCAATTTCTTCACTGAAGTACAAAGGATCTACCTTAACCTTTGTAACTTCTTTCCATCGATTTTCTGTCAGATAAAGTGCACTCTTTCAAATCACCTTGTATACCAGCAATTCCTAGAACTCCCTAGAGTGTGATAATGGCAACTAATGCCACAATAAACTCAGAACAGACACAGTTCCACAATTTCAGGCCCTTGCTTCACAGACACTGGATTCAGCTCCCGGGAGACCAATGTCTGAAAATGCTTCCGCACAGTGTAGAGCATAGAGAATGATTCAGGCATGACTGGCACAGTCAAAGATCAAACTATAACAACTGTTATAATATACTTGTTTGAACAACTTGCTCTTTTCTCACAATCTACTCATATGCCAACCAGTCTAAGATTGCTATTCAAAGCTATACAGAGAAACTTTCCAAAGATCACATGTTAATGTAGGGAAAAGAAACTGACATGCTTATAGCAGCCTCTCAGGTGATACTTTCATGATTCTGGTGTTCCATTAAAAAAAATTAAAAAAAAAATAAACGTTTTTAAGGTGAATAACTGCACTCTAGCGCTAGTACAGCAAGTCCTCTAGATGCAAAGATCTGACTACTGAACGTTCAAGGTGAAAAATGTATGTGTAAACATTCTATACTGTTTTGAACATCTTTTCTGCTTAACAGAGGTGAGCAAAATGTTCTTGTTATATTTAGGCTAGGAGAGGAACACTAGAAGCTGGTACACAGCAAAGCTTTCTTAAGAAGCTGAAAAAACACTGGAGAACTGAGTGCAATAATGAAAATAAGACCTAGATCACAAATCGTCCAAAACACAAAGTCAATAAGGGAGTCAGAACTTAAAGGTGACCCACCGCCCAGGGATAACGTGGAAAGAGTGATGGAGGATGGAAAGTGAAGTCTGGTAGGACCAGCACATACATCCTTTACTGGGTTATTTTAAACTCAGAAAGCAGTGAAAGGTTTTACAGTGGTGTGAAAAAGTGTTTGCCCTCTTCCTCATTTCTTGTTTGTCACACTTAAGTGTTTCGGAACATCAAACCAATTTAAATAGTAGTCAAAGACAACACAAGTAAACACAAAA